>JAMKCH010012964.1:0-26507 GCA_023653785.1 Ophioderma brevispina
GTTAATTTCTACCCGTTTACGGCTGGAAATGCAAAATTAAAAATTGCTTCAAGCAGATTGAATTCTTACGAAGTGACTATGCCAAAATTAGATTGGTACAATGGCTCAGATGATTAAATAGTCTCAACATTTTACGTAAGTTTACGCGGCTATATGGATAAACGATAGGTGCCCCCTTAGGCTATGGGGCATGTCTTCTATGCTGTTGTTTTGGTTGTCTCCATCGGGGGGGCTACGGGGAAAAACCAAGTGTAAATTATAATATATTATAAAAATCAATAATTTTTTTGTTTTTTTAAACATTCAAATTAAAACTGGCACATTCTGGAAAAAACGAATAAAATGTCACTTCCAATTTATTGGACCCAATATCATTGACTAGTGGATACACAAGACTTCAGCAAACAATGGAGTTAATCACCGGCCCGGTATGGTTAGAAAAACACTTCAGATTCTCTTCATATGGGAGTTCAGGACATTGTTAATTGTTGCGCAAGCTATAGATTTTGCAGCTGTTACGCTTCAACAGACTCCAGTACCTTTTCAGGACAAAATACATCACACCTAATTCACAAATAAATAAACATTGAGCTTCTTAGTACGCGTTCCAATAACTTGGGGCATGTTTTTAATCCATGTATTCGAAAAGGAAGAAAATGAACAAACATCATGAGAGAATGTTGCTGGGCAGCTTTGACCTAACAACTTAAAATCCGTAACTTATTGCTTACAAACTTCATTTCGATAAAGTTTACCGCGTTTTCAGAAGAAAAATTTGGTGTCAACGACCTATATTATAATGTACAATGGTAGTTATTATGAGAGAGGACGGGTATTTGTCACTCAACCGAATCGTGGAGGTGGTAACACCCGGCTACAACAATGGCCCCACATACCAGCCCCATTGTAATATCTTTAGCTCATGGTTTGCTGAAGTCTATACATATCCATTTGGTTCTCTGATATGGGAAAAAGAAATTGAGGTGAGCATGTTTTATTTATTTGTAAGAAAAGGTGCCAAGTTTATGTGCGGGAACAGACATTATGTGATTGTAATAATGTATTATGCAGTTACACTTGTTTTCCCTTAGCCCCTCATGGGGACAACAGAATTTGTTATACATTGGTATTTGGTCCACGCCACATAGTCTACATCAACCAGTAAAAACAATAATATACACACAATACACTGGCAAATAACTACAACGCAGAGGGGATATTGTAAGCCTAATATTAGCAAGTTTTGAGCAAACCATATGGTCTAATAAGAATACCATTCGCAGGCCCAAACGGGGAAAAGTTCCACTCTTTGGTTTAAGACCAAAGGTCCAAAAATTAGGGAAAGTTGTTGACAAGAAATCCTTGGGTGATGAGACGTGCAAAAAGTCCCAAAAGAACCATGGGGGGGGGGGGGGGGTTAGGTAACTTATACCCCAAAAATCCAGATTAAAGTTCTGCACCCCCTAAAAATCAGGGGTATGGCCCGCCTATTCGAACGCCTGTCTATCAAAATCGCTCTCCGAGATTTTCAATGGACAGGCGTTGAGTAGGCGTTCGCGTTCGACGTTTATTGGGTTTCCGCAACACGCGCGTATTATAACCAACTTGCTGATCCTCTTTTACTAGTATCGTCAAGGCTCGTTTCCAACATTAATTGTTTTTTGCATATTATAAAAATATACACGAGCCGTCTTCCCCCAACGATTGAACAAAAATAACATTTCAAATCTAGTTATAGCATTTTTTTTCTTTGAAAAAAAAGAGGAAGTAATAATTTATTGTCCTGTCAACTTCACTTCTCAGCCAAGGTTAATGACAGTACTGCTTTCAAACTTGCAGTCACCAGCTCCATACCATTGCTATGATATATGTGCTAATCCGACTAAGCCACCTTTCACACTGTCAGATCAATAAGCATGAAGACAATGTATGAATCCTGGTCTGAATGATTGACAATGAAATTGTCAAGGGAATATTGTCACAAAAACGTGCTAGATACACTAAATTCTGGCAGCGATGTTAACACCTTGATTTTCGGTGGCAGCGAATTGCCACGAACTTTCACGAACTATGTGTTTTTACTGTTTTTACAGAATGTAGACTCCAAATTGTTTCAAAACTTGGGCAGTGATTGATTTGATAGATTGATTCAGTAAGGGCCAGTCATTAGGTTTGAATATTGTTTTCGTTGCTATTGTATCCCTTTAAGCAAATAGTTCTGTTTTAAAACTTAAATAGTACTTGAATCTAAGACGGATGGAAGGAAGGCTGTTACACTCGGATTTGTTTTTGGATATAACTGCATTTTTTTTATTATTTGACGTTTGGTGTGTTGACACTTCATGGGACGGATTTGTATTTGATGAGATTGTCTGGTGTGTGATTGCTGGCGTTGAACATATTCTGGAATTGTTCATTGGCATGAATTTTATACAATCTTTCGCACATTTAGCACAACATCGTTACGGCGACCGCGATGTTTTTTTGTTTGTTTCAGAATGCAATAGATATGTATAGGTTTAATAGAGAACCGTTATAAATAGTAATGACTAGACTTCTTGTTGGAACTGCAAGTAAGGAATCCAATTTCGCGGGCAAGATAAGACACACGTAGTGTGTCCACAATTTTAATAACACCTCAAAAACACCAAAAAAAAAAAACCAAAAAGCATTAAAACAGCCAAAATAAAAAATTTTTTAGGTTTTTTCCTTTTTTAACAGAAACACACTTCCCTTTGTTTGACGTTCGTTTGAATGACTGAGAATAGGCACTAGGTGGCAATATCCTCATATCATTGAAACCGCTCGCAATACACAACCAGAGTATGTATTTCAACACACAAAATATATGGACACATTTCAATGTTCAACATATGAAATAAGACAACGGAAACGATGAATTAAAAGTACTTTCAAACGGTTCACTTATAATGATTATTAGTGGCAAGTGCGAAACTCTTAGAAGTGGTCTCACAGACCTACAACCTTTATTACGAAATGTATAGTAGCCAAACTTAATAAATAATTTCTAGTATCCTCATGATTGTGCCTTTTAGTGATAATATTGAAGATAATCACTCTATGCATAGAAAAGACGTTACGGGATTTCTTGTGTTCAAACGTCACTACTGAACCATCAGTTACTATCATATCGCAACAATTTGCGTTACATGAATAAGCTTCCTTCGTGGCCGAGCGACCTATAATCTGTTGGACGTTATTGGATTGCTTTTGGATAGTCTATTGTTTTGGTTCGAGTCCGGCGGTGGCCCACGACTTTCACACATTAAAATTACACTGAGTAAGATCATTCTTTACTTACTGTCACCTTGGCCATTGAAAATTATGGAATGGAAAGTATAAGAATCTTTAGTTCAAACAGATCCAAATCGTTCTTATTAAGATACACGGGTCGGTGGCCCACCAAGTGTTAAAAATAAAAACAGCAAAAAGCATAGAACATCCATGTACAAGCGACCAACCGTGAGATCTTATTAGAACAAAACTTCCCTTGTTTGACGCGTGTTTAAGAGTAAAAACACAGGTGGTGCAGTCGTTAAAGACCGCCTAAAACAATCGTAATACACCTTAGCTCAGATGTTATTTACCCATCAGAAGATATTTGGTACATTTATGAGCACGATATGAATTTAGACAACGGAGACGACGGTTGAGAAATGCTTTCAAACGGTCATATGTATAGCGATTATTAGTGGAAAAATGTTAAACTTACAAAAAACGTGTCTAAAGACCTACGCCTTTATACGAAATTAATATGACAAAATTAGTACATGTTTGTCTTTTTATCCTCATGATATGCTTTACTGCGAACATTGAATATAAATTGACTTCATACAATGAAAATGATGTTTAAACGGACTTCTTTGTTCAACATCACTAATAAACCCTCACCTGCATATACAACAATTCGCGTCTATGTGCAAGCTTTGCTCGTGGCCCGCCCAGCGGTCTAAGCGATAGGCGTTCATTGATTTTACTTTTGGTTAGTCGCCTTGTTGTCAGTTCGGTCCGCCTGTGCCCACCACTTCGTTCGGACTATTAAAATTATGCTAGTATTCCAGTTCTGGTGATCATTCTCTATGTAATTTGTAGGCTAACGGTCCCCCTGACCATTGAAACTGTATGGATGTATATGTAATGTGTAGTATTCAGTTATTGTCGGGAAACACCAAGGTTGTCAGTTTCGATTTTACAATGAATACTCATAACAATAGATTGTTGTCTTTCGTTAAAAAAAATATATATCATAAAAAAGTCACCTAGGACGGAAAATGAGACAACAATTATTGAAAAAAATTTTTTATTTTTTGATTTTTCCAATTTGAACCGAAAACTTAATATCACAGGGAAAATTCTCTGCTGTCTATTGTATGAGAAGCGCTCATTTTTCATACCAGAGACAAAACTAGTTAAAATTTATCAAGGAAAACGCGCAATAAACTAGTACTCCTGGACAAAAGTGTAAGCGGCCGTACAAGCACAAAATTGCCAATGTAATTAATTGAATTGTCAGAGCCCCCATATTTGAAAACTATCGATTCATTATACAACATCTAAATTTCGTTTGAAACTTCTCGGGATTTGTTCAAGGGATTACAATTCGCCCAAATATTCTAAGCTACCTTTGATGGCCAACTGTCACGATGAGGAAATATTGATTTTTTTGGGTGTTAGTCGGCGGTTCGAGTCCGGTCGAGCCTTCCATTTAGACGATACTTAAGTGTATATATAGTTAAGTCTCAGTTGGTGCTCATTCTTTTTAGTTGAGATGATTATAATTTCATGATATAAGTAGAAGAAATTCAAGTAACATGAAAGTACGACAGTGCCAGGTCATATAGTTAACACATTCCATGCTCAAAATGTAGGTGAGTATGGGTAGACGTGTATTCTGTTTACAAATAAGTTATATTACAAAAATTTTCTTTAACAAAAACAAAAAATTTAATCATGTAATGTTTCACTCCCGTAAGATGTTACAGGTACTTCATATAAAATGGAATTCGAATTTTAATGCAAAAGGCTAATATGTATTGTGAATCATAGTCGTGGCTGCGGTTTGTAAAATTTTACCTGTTCAGACATAATGCTTCATATTTGGCAGAGATGCACTTTTCAAGGAAAAAGAAACCATGAATTGCAGCACTTTTGCTTGCCAAAATTTAGTATTGTTAGTTATTTCAGGCCTGTGGGGGGTTTTTGTTTTTGGGGTTTTCCGGGGTCTTTTATGCACTTTTCGCCAGTTTAAAGGATTCTGAGTGATGCATCTTTCTTTTATAAGCTTATCGTAGAAATGAACATGCGGTTCCTTAGAATTTCCACCTGTTCTGTTGTTAAAATACGTCTTTTTTCCTAAATGACAGTAGTAACTCATTCTTTTCTTCTAAAGGTAAAAATGAACCAGTGTATTATCACAAAAGGGACAAAATTACTTCCACAATGTATGCCCTTTTAATTATATTTTTTGTGTGAACAAAAAGGCCCCTAAAAATTGCCGAACCTTAAATCTGAAGATCTCAGTAAACGAAGAAATATTAATGTAAAAAACACTAAATAGTGTTAGTTTCCAAACTATATAGAATAAATTATATAAATCTCAAATTTTGATAGCTATGTGCATGTTCACAAAAATTAAGGAATCTACCAAAAAAACGTTCACCAAGTTTTAAAAGAGTAACGAAGCCGTATAAAGTTAATAAATGTTATAAGAGCACCAAGTATACTTCAAGTGCGTCTGGCCCCTGGCAAACGTTTGGTACAGTTCGTCGCAATGCAAAAGAAAATATCAGTTTCCCCACCATCAACCTCCAAACAGCCAAAATTCCATTTTTAGTTTTCATGCTAGAAAGGTGCTAAGGCAATAATGCCGCGTTCAAAACAACCCCTCTGCATAGTGAGACAACAGGCAGCGGGACCTTCCTATGGTCTTTAGGACCCTTCTCCCTGTAGGGTAATCTCACAGAAGGACTGGACAAACCAGAAACATACGTGAGTTACGAATTCTACACAGAAACTATAACCAACATACCGTCATAGAACAGTCGACTGCAGATTCCGTCGTCGAAAACATTTTATGGAAGACAACGAGGTACAAGGAAATTGAGCTTTATTCCGTATTGGAAAGGGGAATACATCTCAACAAAAGAAATCAAAGCAAGCAAGAATATGGATTACTAATTCCAACTCAAACTGCCATATAACCTTAAGCAAGAACAAATGCAGTTGGATTTTGATTTAACTCAACAATTTGATATCTGATATGGATCCTTTAATGAAATGTCACAAAACGTTTCTCAACAAAGGGAATTAGGGATGGACCGAAATGGGACCAAGTTTTGCCAATGGGCACACGCACTTGAGTATACTGGTGCTCTTATAAGCATTATTAACTTTATACGGCTAGTTATTCCTTTATTTTTAAAACTTGTGTTTTTTTAAGTGAAAACGTTTTTTGGTAGATCTATGTTACTTGTATATTTCGAAAACAAATATCTGCTGAAATGGACACTGCTTTCCGGATCCTAGTAATATCTTAGTAGGTATGGGAGTAAAGGGCACTTCGCGATTCCTGCGAGAGCCTCGAAAATGCATGTGTGCCTAATTTTATGAGCATATTCAATAGTATATGTAAGACAATTCGACCTTTTTTCAATCAGTAGGGCTGGCATGTGGATATGCATGGATTGAGCTGGAAGAAATATCGACATACTTTGGGCAGGAGAGGGCTGAAGGTATATGATTTTGGCACGCTCTTCAAATCGTTAATGTGAGACTGGTGGTTGGAAACAACTAGAAATTCCGTGATCTTATAATACTGGGACCACGAGGCCAAAAGGTATTTATAGTAGATTTCAAAAGAGTGAGACCTCATTAAGTTTAGGTCTTTCCATTCAACTGTGGAGGAAGAAGGAATATTTCAAGCATATATCACATTTTTTTTGAGATCGCCTCATTTTTCAAACATTGTGAATTCTTACACGGTTGCATTGGTAACGGGCTAGTCAACTATACATGTGAATGGATTAGCTCGAAAATGTCTATGTGGTTCACAAACAAGGAATTTTGTAATTATAATAATTTAATATCGGATCCCGATAATAATTCACTGACTGCTGGAAACGCTCCCAATTTGAAATAGCGGGAAATAGCGCCATGTACTATCTACGCTCATCCATTAGTGTTTATTGGTCAGGCAAGTCAAGTTAGAGGTTTTTTCTTGAGGTGGCACTATTTCATCATGGACGGACATAAAATTTCCAGCCCGCCGTTAAGTCCCATCTGGGATCCAAATTTTAATTACCAACTCCTTATTTTTATGATAATACGCATTTTTTAGCAGTATCGTAAAAATGAAACAGATCAAAATTCAAATTAAAAAAAGAAAAAACCTAAAAAATTTGAAAATTGGGCGCTCTTCAAAAAATGTGCTAAAATTGCCTTAATGCCACCGTTAAAAAAGTTTAATGATACTCATACAATATAATAGTTAAATGTAGCATTAAATAAATTTTGACCTAAATACATTATTTCACATCTAAATAGCTTGGATATTTCAATTGAATATCAGATGAAAGCGCCATCGATTATTTCATTAAACTTTGTTATTTGAACATAACTTTGGGCACTGCAAAATGTCATTCTTATCACAGCATGGAGAATAATCATTCTTAAGCGATGCCACATAACACAGTTTTGGTCATCAAAATAGCGACCTTGTATTACGAGATTAGCGCAAGCGGATTTGACATCCCGGCCACAATGGCATAAGTCCTTTCATCATTAAGAACCTTGTGCAGGGCGTTCCATAAAACGCAACAAAACTTCTACTCTCCTGTTCCTCCCCCCAATTTTTGTGGTAATTGTGTAAACTTACAATCAACTTAATTAATGCCATATTAAAGCCACATATCTCCCTCTTTCCACGCTAGGTAATTTGTTCATGTTTGTCTGATAAACCGAGTAATCATTGTTATTGCACAATGGGACAAAGTGATCTTGGGACCAAGTTTCAAGAATGCTAACACAAATCCTATTCAATTTCTCACTTCAGTCATGCAATTGCAAGTGAATGGGATTTTATTGAAACTTGTCCCAGGTCCCAAGCTGACTTTGTCCGATTGTGCAAAAACAATGATTAATCAGTTACCCATGACCGCCATGAAAGAGGGAATTCCCTATCATTGGTAAGAGGGGATTTGTGGCTTTAAGTGGCACTATAGTTTTGGGTATAATTTTAAACATTAACCACAAAAAGGGGGAAGAAGTTTTTTGCGTTTTTTATTGTTTTCGCCGTATAACTGAATGCATCAAGTCCCAGT
This sequence comes from Ophioderma brevispina, assembly GCA_023653785.1. NCBI lineage: Eukaryota > Metazoa > Echinodermata > Ophiuroidea > Amphilepidida > Ophiodermatidae > Ophioderma > Ophioderma brevispina. Next base: position 8,340 of record JAMKCH010012964.1, read on the forward strand.
AAGCTCGATTCTGTACAGTAAAACTTTGTACGATGGTCATAATGGTGTTTGTAAATGGCAACAAAGGCCTAGTGTCTGTCACTGACCGGGGTTTAAACCCCATATCAATATCTTACCTGTCCAATATGCAAGAGTCTCACTTAATTGAAATCTCTATAGTATTTATCACAAACATAAAACAAAAACAGTATTAAAAAAAATAAAAAATTCTTTTGATTTTTGTTTGTATTTGATAACAACAATAAATAATAAATTTCTATAGTACAAATACCCATGACATATATGGACTAACTAAAATCGCAATGTAGGTACTGCATGTTGGCCACCGATCTTCACTGCCCCAGTTTCTGATCACGGCCAACGAAAACTTTCTGTTTTAAAGATGCCCCCATTTGACAAGCGGCTTGAGGACGCTTGTCAAAGGTGGGCCCATTGCCGATCACGATAGATCGTATTAATTACAGCCTGTCTCAAAATAGTACAATCAAAACCGCTTTTTTTTTCATATTAATCGTCAAATGCGTAAGTTTTTTGTACATCACATTAAAGAGAAAATACCAGTCTTCCATTATTTTGTTTCATCGCATTTGCTAGTTTGTGCCACTTTCTGGTTGAAGTAAACGGTGGAGAATTAGTTAAACTAATTTATTCAATTTGAACAGAATATGAAATTCTTTAAAAAGGGATGAACTTCAGAAGCCACACTAAAAGATTACGAACAGTTTACGTAATGGTGAAGTTTATGATCAAAGTCTGGCTTTAAGAGAACATTCGCATACGTTTTTGTTAAAGAGAACTATGAGCGTACAGAACCTGGAGAGAGAGCTTTTATGGTCTTGAAGTATCCCTTAACGCAAATCTACCAACACGTGATACTTGCTTCCAAATTCAATTTTTTATTGACTTCAACAATTATAAATGCCCAAAGATAGTGCAATATTTTTTAACCATTTGCTGGGGGGGGGGGGGGGATTTGAAGTGTTTAATTTGTGCAATTACAATCCTTCTGGCACATTTTAACAGATTACCAATCTTGTGTAATAAATTCCTAGCTCCATTTCAATTTGACGTGCATAAATATTTTTTTATTGTTTATTATTTATGAAAGAAGATATTTATAATTGAACTTATCATGTTTGACTATTAAAACTAGACTCCTTGTTACTTTAATATCTGGGTTTTGTTTCTTTTGTCAAGTTGGAATCTTTTTTGACTTCAAGACAGCAATGCATAACTGCGCGAACAACTCCAACTCTGCACATGCATAAAGTGGCATCAAAATGACTGGCTGTCTCGCACTAATTGAGTATAGCGCTGGATTGACCAAAGCACTAGATGAACCAAACAAACAACCATTGGAAGCATGTCTTTTGTTCTTTAATATTATGGCAAGTAAAAATGCCTTAGTTTTGAAATTTCATATTTAAAACCAATTTTTCTGATTTTTCCCACTTTTGGGATAGGCGTAGTTGTAATAAGCAGTAGCGTTGTTTTGAAGCTTTATTCCTAGATTTATGATTTGCTTTGATTCCAATTATCACAGACAACGCGTTTCCGCCAAGATCAGTTTGCATTGTACTGTGTATTAGATTAGGTAGATGGACGGTTACTCGCTCTCTCTCTCTTCCTGTAATGTAAGTCCACACCAACTTGTGGTATCACGTACAAGTTACTGTAGAACCCCAGTGGCAACCTTTTCCTCATTAATGTTCTTAATATAAAATGTACTAAGAAATGCCACCAAAAATCGACGTAATAAAACACGTGTGATATAGGTGAAGAACTATTGACAAGGTGACTACGTCGTGTTCCCCTAGCTGCTTGTGCACCTTGAGCAAATACCCAAATCGTTTATTTCTTAGCCACGATTTTGAAGGAAAATGTTGATTTTTCATCTCCAAATTCTTTAATTTGAACCCAATATTAGTTATCATTTGTATTCGCCTGCAATAGTTCAAAGAAAAACAATCCGTGATGGCTTTTAACTGTGGGGTATCATCTGTATGCTGTGCGTGTAATCAACGGTTAAAAATTGATAATTGCTCACATAGCATCAATTGATTAATTTTATTTTATTTGTTTTCAGAATCTTCATTCCCCTATCTTTGTACACAGTTGATGGAAATAGCCAAAAAAACAATGAAGGGCTCATGTCACAGCTAGCAAAGTGATTGTGCTGTCCAATTATGAGAAGGCTGCATCAGTCAGGTGATTAAGCATTTGTGATCAGGTTCAACATTGTTCAGGTGCCTTTCAATCACCTATAAAAGCTCCCATTTCTACAGAGACTGCCTTATCCAGAGCATGAAATATTATCCTGAAGTGCTGGATATTATATCAATGCTTCTATGTAGGCCCGCAAGGTTCATTAAATGTTATATTATATGTACCTATAGATTTTTTTGTTTTTTTTTAGATCCTGGTCATCTGATTGTTAAATGAAAGTCAGGTCCACATGACATGGTATGAGTCTATAGTTTCATATTTTCGCCATCAAACGCGACAGTACCTTTTTCCCCTGGATAGTACCTTTTCTGCCGGTATAGTAATTTTGGACCGGTATAGTAAATCTTTGACCGGTATAGTAATTTCTGCCCTAGCTGTAGTATCGTTACTGCAGCAGAAAAGATCTACCTCATGAGGTTATATAAAACAAATATAATGCCCTTTATTCGGGCCACAGTCAAAACTATTGACCTCGGGTGATCTCGAGACCGTACTATTTTCCCGAAGAGTCGTACTGCCTGAGCACCTCGGGTCATTAGATTTTAACTATGTCCCTCTTGGACAGTCAATCGTTGTATCTGATTCGTTTGGTGACCATTGTCAGAAGAATAATGACTAGTTTCATTCTTAGCCGAGGATACCCAGTTGGGAGTTTGATCCGAAGATACCCAGGTGACGGTTAAACCTTCCTGTTCCCTACGCAAACCACAATGCTTGGATGTCTCAGAACCATGGGTGCGAGAAATCAAAGTAAAGAAGTGAGTGTTTTCAATACAATAATACGTTGTGTGTGTTAAGAACATGGAATCTCTTGTTGATCCACTATAAGCAGTCTAAATTCGGGTTGGCTATTAGTAAGAGGGGGCAACAACCACCATCCGGAAACCTATGGCGTATTCTCGGTTTATCACGTTGATGTGACACTTTATTTATTAACGATCTTGGTCTTGTCGCGCCAATGCCTTACGCGACTAGCTGCCGAATAAGATTGATCGTAAAAGGTTCTAGCACTTGAAAAAAAAGGTGGTTTGGTGTTTCATGCGGTCGAGACCTACGGTCGTCATCATGTTGGACTATCTCCACGCATAACATTCCGTATCTTTCTATGTGTATTATAAATCTTTCATGTTGTGCTCCAAGCTGACCCAGCAACGCTTTAATTTGGATAATGTGGTATAATAGAGTTAACTCCGGTCTTCTTCTGATGCGGCAAGACTTCTTATACCTCGTACAAGACGTATAGATTTGTTGACATGCCATTTAAAGCCACAAAGCAGTCATTTTGTCAAATTCAAAATCCCCCATTTGTTGTCTCTAAATGGCTAGTGTATGCATATATGAACATTGTCCCAACAATCTGTAATTAAATTTCCATTTAAGAACAGAAAGGCAACTTGTCTTTTGAGGTATGCAATATTTACAAAATTATATCAGGGAAATGAGGTCTGAACAAAACTACCAATAACGTATAGAACTACCCGCTTAATTTTAGTGTTAAAATTACTATTGACCAATTTTGTAGTTTTCCACAGTGATGAAGCTAAGTGTATATTCATCCTTTTCAAGCTCCGGCTCTGATTTGTTTTAATAGGCGATCTTATGTATAAAACTAATTTGAAAGGGATGGCTTCTTGGTGTAAGGGTAGATGAGTGCACCTTAATCCCGCCAATACAAAACAAAGTTCGTCAACAAACTCCAGCTGCACAATTTAAAGTTCAGAAATGATTTTTCAGTTAGAAAATTATCATAGGTTAATATATAAGCTTGATACCTATTTAATTTGCTAAATGCTTCCTGTAAGAGAAGGAACCGATACTCCCATTTACATTTACATAAAATTACGGTAGGAAATACACATTTAATGGCAAATCGGGACAACATTACTTCGAGATTTAAATACATCTGAAAGTCGGAGTGTGTGCACCTGCAATAATGGAAAATGGTCAGGAATAAAGCACACGATACATAGAATAAAACGATCAGGATTACAAGTTAGTAAAATAACCCTTTATTAGCCTTTTGCTGCAGATGTATTTAATAGAGGGAAAGTACGTCAAATGAATGGCCCGTAAAGAATCCTGATGTTGTCGTTGCCATTCTGTTAACAGGCTCAACAAAATCTGAACACCAAAACACCTAATGGTTAATAATAAGTTACTCATCAATATTATTTCCCTTCTCCAAACGTTGTAGTTGGGGTTGGAAGGGTTGTTGGAATAATGAGCGAAATCAACGTGCCCTGAAAAAGGTCACAGGACCACCCATGGTCGGCCCACATCAGCTCGTCAAAATCGCTTTTTCAGTTAGTATTGCTGCACTTCATTTATTGTTTCCCGCTTTGAATGAGGATTGATGACCCCGCGTTTTGAATTGAAAAAAAAAAAAGATTTTCTCTTCTTCTTTCGTTGTGTCAAAAACGTGCTAATGCAAACTGTTAAAACAAAACTGATAAAAGCGTCGTTTTAACTGGCAGCTTGGACTCACATTTGCAGAACGTAAAATACAGGGAGCTGTTAAAATACGACGTTGTATGGCTCAGAAACATGGACCATCATCAGGAAAATGGAAGATCGCATAAACGGATGCTATACTAGGAGGGATCCTCACGACTATTACGGCATAGTAGTTAAAACACCGTTGGAGGAATCCAATCCAAAAGCGCACAGTATTATACCCACTCTACATGGTTAGAGGGAAATAGGGCCACTATTTTCCCGAGGTAATGGCTACAGACCTAACAATGGCCCCCTAGCCATGCAGTACCGCACGGGAAAGAGTGTGCCTATTTCCCGATATAATAATATATAATAATTAATTATAATATATATAATAATAATAAAATAGCATTTAAACGCGCCCATCTATCATAGGCAACATATTTGCCGAGGCGCTGTCCAAGAAGTTACAAGAACAAGTAAACAGAATAACAATAATTCACCTGAAACTGTAACCTAAAGGAGGCGCAAAAACATACAAATACTGGATCATGAACAAACTTACATAAGAGAGTCAAATAGCAATATGGAAAGATGCAATAATTAAACTTATAGGCAATTTGAAACAAATATGTCTTAAGACTGTTCTTAAATTCGTTAACTGAAACACAACAGTGGCATTTATAGGAAGTGAGTGTCCACATCACACGAAGAAAAAGCTCTAACACCAAATGATATCAGGTTCTTGGGTACCGGCCAAAGAAAGTTTATCTGACGATCTATAAACCATGTATAATTGTTTTATTACAACCCTAACTCTACGTAGGGGACTAGGGTTGATATGGAAATAAGAGGGAATTCTCTTTCCCTAGCACGCGTAAACAGTATCAGCCTATGAAATAGCAAAATTTTTTTGTTCATGATTATTCATGAGGTGTAATAAATGGAAGATATCCTTCTCAGCATCATCAACCAACAGGCAACGCCGTTTATGTTTGCTGGACACTGCATGCGTATTACACAACCAACCTATAACCCTATATCCCTTTTGATTTTCTGGAACCCTCCTGATGGGAAAGCAATAGAGGTAGAAGACACTTCAGTATCCGATAACCATCAATAGTGATCTCCCCAGCCTAGATTCCAACCAGAGATCCAACACTCATATAAATATGAATAATACTTCTCTGCCTCTTTTTTTCATAATTTGTGGTATTATTACCATACTGCTTGTTGTTTCCTTAAACAGTTTTTCTGGCTTCCATATATAATTATATCTGTTATATAATATTCAGTAACAAGCATAAGATTGTTGACTAATTGGGTTACTGTAATTAGTGTGGGGGATGAGATGTTAAATTAATGCAAGGTAATATAACTCCTTTATTGTTTATTAGGGAGGTCGCTCCTACTCCTCTCGGATTAGCACGCTAGTAACTTATCCGTAAGTTGGCGAGTAGTAGCTAGCGATGTAGCTTACTAAACTATACTACCCCCATTTGGTACACTTGTGGACCTTAGTGTTCTAGACATTAAATTTAGGTCGTATTAGTTAGCGCGCTATGAATAATTTTAATTTAACGTATTACTGCTACAAACCTACGAGGTTATAAACCACTAACACGGCTGCCGTAAAGACACAAAATCATGGTGGACTAACTTTCTCTTGAAAGGATTTAAAATATTTGAAAATGCACTACTTTTTGAATTTCATGAATTGACTCGTAGACTGGTTGTTTTCTCAAAAACTAAGTGGCATTTGGACAGTGAAATGGACATCGATTTGCCCATTACTAGCTTAGCGAGCTATAGAGAATCTTGTGTTGCCGGGGCGATACTGACGTGTGGCGTGTTAGTGGTGAGTCGTAACTAAAAACTTTTTGGTCATCATATGTTCAAAATTTGTTATTTGGTGATTGTGTTGTAATTTTGGGTTATATTGTTGGATTTCCTCTATGAGATGTGAAAAAAACATGTTCACGTGCCATGTTTTCCATATAACTACTGTGTATTTATGGCTCTCCGGTAAGTACGTATATCTCCTGTTTCTAAAATTGAACCAAACGAAAGTTGGCGTAAATTGAAACCAGCGTTTGAAATCTCAAGACTGAATAATACCGAAATGCCTTGTGGGAAAAAGGATGCGCCGTCGCGATTGCATGTTCACTTTTCTTTCCGTCTGTGGCGGTCACCGATTATCCGACAAACGTTTCAAATATCACAATCATATTCAACAAAACGAGTAAAAGTACCCATAAAACCCCTTCTTTTTGTCCCGGAGAATTTTGAGATTTAGTTTCATTGCATACATTCGCTAGGACGGACTGATAACGGTTATCTCTCGCGCAGTACTAATTTAGATACATGTAAATTCTTTCGCAGTCTGTGACACAACTACAACCTTTCCGGACCGCGTACCTTGAGTAGATGATCTTGTCATCGTTGTCATTTGGGTGCGCTCAGAAAACAACACAACACTGTAACATGTTTTTTCATTATGTAACGCTCTTAAATATTTGTTTATTATTCGATATTCACGAAATTTGTGATATCAGAAGGAAAATAAATTACTTATGACGACTTTAATGTCAGATTTAATCTCACAATTGTGCAAGAGTTCTGCCGGCTTTTGTAACAGTATAACGACCCTATCACATAACCCCAACGTGGTAGTACTGAACTTAGAATAACACGTTATTATTGCAACCGTAATATTTGTCTCAAATGCCAGTACAGCCTAAAATAACAAAAGGAAGGGAGCTACGATACATTGACAGAATTATTTGCGCTGAGAGTGACTATACCTATCTGCGGGCTTAGAAGCACCGCCGGCCCTGATTTTTTACCAAAACAAGATTAACAATGTTCAGGAAAACCGAATTGAATTCTGATGCTCAATGCCAAAATGTCCCGGAAAACATACTCACTTTTGGAGATTTTATCGTCTTATTGTAGGACGAGATTTAAGGGACCAAAAGATGGGACATCGTTACCCACTTCACACCTTTATTACAAAATTTTTCATTTTCTTATACTACTGCTAATTTTAGCTTTGATTTCTAGAGTCCCTGTGTTACATAAGAAATAAATGGGTAAAACAGCATTGTGGACTATAGACATCATATTATACACCATAATATAAAATCTAACATGCACTTTTTTAGTTGTGATACCTACCGAGGCACATATCCCGTATATTTTACATAGAAGTTTATTCGGGCTTCATATCGCTCTTAGCCCCAGATTGCAGGGCAACTTGTTCACACGATACGTGCGCATTTAGCATTTTCAAAAGCTAAGATTTTCTTTCTAGTGATACTGACAAAACTAACGTCTATTGCTCATCGAAAACGAGCAGAGAGTGTTTGTTTGTTTGTTATTCATCCTATTATTCTGCTTCAGCTGGAAATAATCGCTAAAACCTAGTTAGTTGTATGCATGTATGACAAGAGGTGTAGAATTACAATCAATCAAAGAGCATCCGCGCAGCTTTCAAGGGCAGATATCCGCACCATGCCTTGCAGGCCAGCATACCCTGATGTCACCCTTCTCTTATGAAGCCTTACGGGTTTCATATCTCATTTGCAATATAACCTCGCTTTTATCACTCTTCTTCAAACACAAAATCGCACCTGTACTACGCAAAATTTTGCAAAGGGCAATTCACCTATGAGGTTTCACTGCCACTTGGAACCACAGTCACGTTTCCGCTAACCAGCTCATTTTGTCAACTGACAACCAAGCCTAAGTCCCCTGAGGTGTACCACCAGTATCTCCGATTGGCTCGTTGCATTATAAAACATGATGTAAACTCTCAAAAAGTATACTTTGTATATCTCTTACGTTCCTAGATGAAAATGACTACCAACCTGACGATCGCCGCCAAAAAGGGAGGTAGCGTTATTTGTGTTGTTAGATCTAGGAGCACTTTCCCCTAAACACAAGGCAGTGGTCCGCTCCGTGTTTTTTTTTAAACTGGCAAAAAATGGCATTTTGGGATATAAGGGATATATTGTACACACACTCGGCAAAAGTATTGCAACATGCAGAAAAAAAATTATATACAAAATTGATTTTATGATTGTACAGGAGTTCTTGACTATACATTAGGTAATTATGTCAACGTATATGATTTTTAAACATATGCTGTTTCGCAGATTCAAATAGTACGAAAAATGTTTGATTTGATTTGATTGTCATGTTCCCTAAATATGGCGTGTTATAGGAGCTCGCAAATGATAACTTGTCGATTGTACTCCAGAAAGAATACAGGCACAGGAACGTAAAAAATGGCTGCAAAATAGTCGCTAAACGAATTGTACGGGTTCGTCAGGGTCTACTATAAATGTTTAGGGCGAAAATCAGAGTGGTTGTATCGACTGGAAATGAGATAAAGTCAATTGAAGATGGGGGCACGTCCATCACCGTTGGACTCAGGAAATTTATTGATAAGAAACAGATCACGTGATAACTTGGAAACCACCTTTTAATTTATCATTCCAAATGAGCCTTTCTATGTCTCTGAACTTGGAATACGCTTTTTATCATCCAGCATTTACTGCATCATTTCATCGCAGGACTCGTCTGCCTAGGATAGAAAACTGTGTTTTTCTATTCAGAAACGAGTCTTGGTGGGCCCAAGGCACTGATTGCTGATGAAGAGCCGATTGTGTATTTGTTATGGTCAAGGACATAGCGTTAAATTTTTGGCCAAATGAAAATGAAAGAGGATGCTCTTCTGCCCATCTTGTGAGAAAATGATAGAAATCCAATCACGCATACCAACACGGACCCCATTTGAATGAAAAAAAAGTGTCAATAAAAAAAGTTGCAGTAAATAGCATTGCTCCAATGATCATGCTTTAAAAGGTAGAATGTTAATCCATTGTGTATATAATCTAAAATTAATATGATTACACACCTAGCTTTATTACTATGGCAAGGTCTCGGGTATTATTTACTCAGTCATCAATACCGTAACAGGCGAGTGGGTTGGGTGGGGGAGGGCAGGGGGAAAGGTTGCGACCGAAAAAAAAAAAAAAAAAAAACTTTTCACGGCATACGACTACATCCGATTTGGTCACCAGATTATGGAACTTTACAACACATGCCGACGTAGCCCTTCTAACTTTATATACAGGTATCACAAGTTCTAAGTTCACCCCCCCAACGTTATTCTTAATTAATGAAATAGAAACGCATGATTTCAACAAAATCCCAAATGAAAATGAAAGAGGATGCTCTTCTGCCCATCTTGTGAGAAAATTATAGAAATCCAATCACGCATACCAACACGGACCTCATTTGAATGAAAAAAGTGTCAATAAAAAAAGTTGCAGTAAATGGCATTGCTCCAATGATCATGCTTTAAAAGGTAGAATGTTAATCCATTGTGTATATAATCTAAAATTAATATGATTACACACCTAGCTTTATTACTATGGCAAGGTCTCGGGTATTATTTACTCAGTCATCAATACCGTAACAGGCGAGTGGGTTGGGTGGGGGAGGGCAGGGGGAAAGGTTGCGACCGCAGAGAGCTTTGACAGGGAAAAAAGCTGAAAAATCATGCTAAATCAGCTCTTTTTTGCCTGCTCACTGGGAAATTCTCACCTCCAACGAGAAAAATCTGCCTCCAAACTACCTCAAACCGGGAAAATCTGCCTCAAAACCGGGAATTTTGCCGAGTACAAATGACGCATAATAGCTCGTACTCATTGGGCAACAACGTCGCCCGTATATGCCAGTAAGGAATATAGCATCATTGATTGACCACATATATTCAAATAACTCATAAACGCCCATATATGGAAAAGCAACCCCCCGCGAAGAAATTTTCGCAATCACGAAAAGAATTTCTTGAAATACATAAAAGCCGGCAGTACAATCTGAACAAGGTTGTCTGACAGAGCTGGCGAGCTAAACCGCAGACACCTGTGTTGGAATCCGGATACTAGAAATAGCTATGCCTATGATTTCAATACGTTTGGTCAAAATTACTATGCTTTACGGTAGTTCTGTTTCGGAGAACCAAGGCTAGCGCTATCATCGGCTTTGATGTTTGGAGGCAAACGGAAGCCTATTTTTACTCAGTCGCACATAGTTCGAATCGCTCACCAGCGAGGCGGAGCCTCGCGTCTTGTTCATTCTGCAGATCTGAATTTAATACAATATGATGGCCCTACCCACTTACGTAACTGCCGAGTACAAATGACACACAATAGCTCGTGCTCATTGGGCAACAACGTCGCCCGTACATGTCAGTAGGGAATAGAGCATCATTGATTGGCCACATATATTCAAATAACTCATAAACGCCCAAATATGGAAAAGCAACCCCCCGCGAAGAAATTTTCGCAATCACGAAAAAATTCTTGAAATACATAAAAACCGGCAGTACAATCTGAACAAGATTGTCTGACAGAGCTGGCGAGCTAAAACGCAGACACCTGTGTTGGAATCCGGATACTAACAATAGCTATGTATGCCTATGATTTCAATGCGTTTGGTCAAAATTACTCTTGCTTCAGCTTCACGGTAGTTCGCTGGCGATATAATTCAGATTCAGACTGCCTTGAACAAGGCTACTGCTGCAGTTGCTACTGCTACTACTGCTGCTCTTACTAACCATGTATGCACAACTATTACTTCTTAATTTATCTTCAGAAGCAAAATATTTCGAAGTTGTGATTAAATGTGTAACGGAAACTCTGAATTAGGAAACTTGACTCTCTCTCTATATTCCGAAACGCTGAACCAGAACTTGTAATCATGATTGATTTTTTATGTATTGTGTCCTCGCTTCCTGGCATCCTTCCACATTGCAGGTGTGCAAGCATTCGGATTTCTTGTATCTAACAAGTCAGCCACATATTCCGATATTGAACATGTTGAAATCCCCATTCTTTGAACGACGATTCCAAATTCCAAATACTATCTTGAATTCCAAATTAATTTCACCCCGTTCCTTTTTCCAGTGGACACCAAAACACATTGATAACTGTCCTATGTCTATTACGGTTTATTAGTCAGAGCAAATTCAGATGGTTTAACTTTAGTTACAATCGTCACAACTACTCTTATAGGCACGTTTATGAGATTTTGATTGGTATCTATGTCTACAAATTACTTTCCTTGCCCCATAGGTCACGTAAATTAGGACAAATAATGCCTCAACCCAAAACTAATTGCAAAAAAAAAAACATTTTCTCCAAAAATATATTGAGAAAACATTTAATTCCAAAGCAAATTGCAAAAGAAACATTTTTAGTGTTAATATAATGTGAAATTGTCCAAAGTAATATATTAAAAGTTTACCAAAATTAACCTTGTGGAACATGTATAAAAAGGGGGTAAAGGGCTACTCCTAAGGTTTAAAAATGTATAATCTATAGCTTAGTAAAATAGACACATAAGAGTTCGAACTGGGTTTAAATTGTTCATTTGGTCAAATTCAATAATTGTATTTAGATCTATTGCCCTAACATAAACACAAACATACCATGAACTATTTCAGGTCTCTGGTGTTTCAAAATCGAAACAGCTATTGTGAAAACTCAGCTGTGTGAAGTCGATATCCTATTATATATTTAAAGGTACCCCCATTCGATTAAAAGATATATTTCATCTAATATCATTGGAAGAGCCATCGCCAACATACTTTAAATCCACAATTTCAATCCGACGTATCATTTTATTGTGAGCGGTAATTTTGCCTATTATAATAGCCCATAGAGTGCTGCACAATCTATTTTGGTTGCGGTAAAAGCAAACCATATTTTAGCCTGTAGCAACATAATGGGAAAGAAGTCAGTCATAATATTTTGCAGATGAGATGAGAAAAATACACGGTTTATAATGGTACCAAAATATCGGGTTTGATGGTGTGAAAGGTGGGGTCGAGGCTGAGGATCGGGTAGTGCCTCTTTAACGGAACTATTCAAAGCAATGCATTTAATCACTCAGCGGGGGAATCGTGAGTAATCATATAATAAATACTGCAAAGGAGACACACCACTTAACGCCCAGAAAGGTATTTACTTCAGACAACCGCGTACTTCGCCGGAGCTACTGCGATAGAAACAGAGTAGCTGCGATATCGACGCAAGGTACACCACGCTGTCCAAACCAAATTTAAGTTCTTTGAGTCAAAATAGATAATAAATTCAATTAACCCAGGAATTGATACTGGGTTAACTTGTGTTTAATAAGTTAAGGTAACTTGAGAAATTACAGCTAGACATAGCCGTGTTATAATTAACGTGTTCCACAGTAACGCGTAGGTTTTTTAACCTTCCATTTTTTCAAAGGCGATAATAATTAAAATGGACTTTGCCAATGAAACAGAAAGATAATAACAGTTGCATAGGATACAACACTTGAAAATATCATTAGCTGACTCGTGGATCAAAAGAGGTTTGCTACTTCTAAAAAAATCCGTACGTTCCGTTATTCGACACAACAAAGTTTTTCTATTCCAAAAGCGCAGTGAAGATTGCGTTTTCGGAATATTAAACGCGTATCTTATTACATTTTGAGATAACGAACCCTGGCAACAACACTGACGGTGATTTATTGAAAAATACGGGGGGTTGAAAAGTAGGTCATAAAAAATTTCAGAGAGTGTGTGCAATTACCTGAATGGGAGCATAATTGATTTCAAGAGTGAAAGGACAAAACGAAAATCTTAATAACAATGTGCGAATGCAAGAAATTGTTTTTACTACCCTCCCATACATACACATACAACACAACACACTCACACACGCAAACACGCACGCACTCACACGCACACACACACACACACACACACACACACACACCCCACACATATATATACACAGTACACGCACGCACACCATAATCCTAAAAAACCCAACACCCAAGTCACTTTAATATACAATTTACCTGTGGCTAGACTTGTGTTTAGATACACAAGAAATTTAAGTAAAAGAACGGTGTGAGGGAGAAGAGAGGGAGAGAGAGAGAGAACGGAGAGAGAAAATATTTTGGGCTCAGTTAAAAATATCAAAAGGTACAACTATATACAAACATAACCTACCACAAATTGAATTATGTACAAACAAATATAAGTCCAGTGTTGTCAACACCCCAGGGAATGTGCACAAGGATGAAGGAGATAGTGTGACAAACCATACTCTTAAAAAATCAAAAGAGGTAATTATAAAGTTCAAACCGAATCTTGAGTCATTGTCGTCGCATTCATTTGTAGGCCATTTGCGCTAGGCAACTAACTTGATTACATATTACATTACTCTATGTTATTACATTATCATTATTTATGATGTTGTTTGTGAAGAAAGCCCAGTTTTAGAAGCAGGAGAAAAACCGGACTACCGTAGGCCTGAGATCTGATTTTACACAGTTGTGTCGGTAATTGTTTAGTAAACTATACCAGCTGCGAAGGACAATGCTAAAAAATGCGCATTTTTCATAAAAGAAGCGATTTTGTAATTAGAATCGGGATCCCCAATTGTAATTTAAAGGCGGAGCTGGAAACTCCAAATTGGCCGTCCATATAAATGAAATCGTGCCACCTCACGAAAATTACCTTCAACTTGACTTGCTTGAACCGACGGAACAACTAATGGATGAGCGTCGACACGTACATGGCGCAATTTCGCGGCTATTCCAGCAGCCGTTCGATTATTATCGGAGATCTCCGATATTATTATAAATTACTTCTTTTGAGACTCGGAACATTTCGAGTTCTAAAGGTCCGCTTTCACCAGGTATAGTTTACTAGCCCAATTACCAGTGCAACTGCTGCAAAATCTCACAAAATTTGCCGACAATTTGGGGGGACAGCATTTCAAAAATTGTGATCTTGTACGATTATTGCTAACCAATTGGTCATTGAATTCACGTTCACGACGATTTAGCCGTGATGGGGTAGAGTCGGAAATATGGTCTGCGTTGCTGGCATAAGAGGAAGAAGAACTGACACAGGCAAGTGGCTGTGAAGACATGAATACAGGAATAATATAGCTGGTGATAATTGAAAACGAGAGAATGCGGTCCAGGCTGTCTTCAACGGAAATGGGAGGGAAGGAAAAAGAGCCAGACAGAGTAGGACTTTCTTTTTTTTACTGAGTCACGCCATGTTGTATCATGATCCAAGCATATTTAGTTCTCTCAGATATCGCGTGCAAGATTTCAATGTGATGAAAATTGATCTTTGGCCTTTTAAAAATTAGGTCAGGTCATTGCTGCTGCCAAATTTCGATTATTAAAACCTCTGTAAGAGGGTCATTTATCAACAAAGGTTTATGACCCCTAGTAGATCGTGACTCATGAGATACCGCGTGCCAAGAATCTAAATGGAAAAATTGAAGTTTTAATTAGATCAAAGTCATTCTTCACCGAACTCGATCACGGACCTGTAAGAGGGCCATCTATCAAACTAGTTTCATGATCCTAGAACGTTCTTCAAAATATCGACACTCAAGACCAAATGAAAATTAAACCTTTTTGATTTAAAATTATGCGAAGCGTCATTCTCATTGTAGATATGTAATAGGATATTTTATAACACATAATCGTAGAACTATGTATATACGACAGACCCTCTCCTAAACACTGATCTTACCTTGAAAGATTCGGCCAGCCTGGTGTTTCTTATTTAGTTGTTTTTTGTTTTAGCAAAGTTCACGTTAGACAGGAATCAAGGAAAACATTTGAGTTGTCCTCTTGTGATGCTATAATGTTAGAAACTTATAGACATCTACGTTATACCTTGAACAATAAACACAAAGTTAATATAGACTTACTGGTCATTTTATTCAGTTAACTTTTCGTGTTTCCACCCTTTTGAGCACTATTCTGTCTAACATGTCTCAATTTTGATGCGGGGAAATGTCATTAGTACTAATAACGTGCTATGTACTACAAAAGTAATCGGTTTCTTAGTTTCAATACTCGCTATTGCCACCAATGGGGAAACTTCCCAGCTTTACCCGATGCCTAGGCCAGAGCAAATATAAAACTGGGGGTGTCATAAACTGTATGAGAATAAAATAGGATTATGAAAACGTGGCAATAAATAATTGAATACGTCAGTTGACGTGCCTAAATAGATCGGTATTATTCAGTTCGCGTTTCTCATAAGACGCCGATATATCACTTGATATGTTTAAATTTCGTAGTAGTACGCCCTGGTATGTAAACACTTTACCTGTTGTTTAAAGTGGTGGTAGTTTAAATTCAGACGGCCAAGCCACAGCATTAGTTTAATATCACATTTAAAGAAGAGGAAATTACTATTATGTACATGATGGAACAGTAACAGTTGGCAAAGTCGGGTTTCATTTCAGTTAACATACGATCCCAATTGGTCGTTATTTATGAGGCGAAACCAAAACATTGTAGTCACATATTCTCACAAAAAATAAGTTCCTTAGGAAAAATGGTATATTGAAGACAAAATCCCATAGACAATAGGTAAAGGTTTTCCGTACTCAAAAAAGTGGAGGACGGTTAGAAAAATCAAAGCAAAACTAGAGTTTTTCAAAAGCCGAAATTTGATTATGACAAAAATAAATAAAACAAAAAATATCAAATGAAACACAGCTTTTGAACGACTGATTTGGATTATTTATTACACTAAATACATCCGGGCTGCGGACAAATATATTTTTCTTTAAATCTAAGTTTTACACGTCTTCCTATGGGGAAGAAAAGGGGGGTATATAGCGTGTATCAATAAAAACGCCAGGATTTTAAAGCGATTTCTTTCTGAAGACAATAATAATATCGATTTATTGTGCACAATATCATGCGTTACAGAGGATTTTTGTTTGTTGTAATTTGGAATTTTTGGTCTTCGAAAAGTTCGAGAGAAAATATGACAAGCTTTGATGTTTGCGAGAGCCCTTCATGAAGCGGGTTGGTCCGATTCAACGACGGTTACGTACAATTCGCCTAGGCTATTCATTGAAGACAAACCTGAACAAAACTTTGTTCAAAACAAGTGTCACTTTAATTTTATAACTGGAACACGGTTGTTTTCAAGCGGGTCGTTTTCTGATATCAAGTCAAATAAAAAGGCTCTTGCATTGGATTGGAATCATGTGATATTGAACATTGAGTTAAAAGACATTGAAGTGCATCAGAAGTCCAGTTCACACACTTACATGAGAAAGTGTATGATACACAATAATTCATGTCATTGTTTTTTGAAAGTTATCTTCCCACTATATATATGATTCTGAAAATGAAAATTTTAGCCGATTTTAATGACACGACAATGGAAAGTAGCTTGGACTAAAGTCCCAAGCTTGTGTCTCATGATGACGAAAACGACAAAGAGAAAGGTGAACTAATGAGAGGGGGGGAAGAGGAAAAGTGAGGGGGCAGAGTGGTTGGTAAATGACGGAAATGATGGTGCTCTGTCACCTAAGGGCGTAGTTCTAGAGACCATACTATTTCTATATAAAAGATATTTTCACAGAGCATAATTATTCAAGACCAAGTGTTTGCCAGATATGATGATAGCATCGTGTATAGGATGATAAGACGCCACAGACCAAAAGAGGCTCCAAAAAAGACAGAGGATACACACTGTGCCTACCTTGGTCCAAGGATGACGGCTGGATGAACTTTTTTTTCTAATGTGAAAAAAAAAATGCTCAGTTCTAACCCCAATCACAGGTAAAATATAAACACGTCGTAAACACGCAAGCCCCCAAAGTTTGATCAATTATACCTAATGGGAAAAGCACTAATAGAGTCAAAAGTCACAACTCCATAGGTGCCACTATATCGACAAGATCTTAGGTGGGAATGCTCATTGCACAGGCGAAGTAGTAGTAATTAAAAAAGAAAGCCAGTGGTACGAAGAACTCTATCACTTGCGCCCTTGTTGTTATCAAAAAAGGGGAAGGAAACAGAGGAAGGAGAGCAAAGGTGAGGAAAACAAATAAAGAGAGAGGGGAGGATGAACGGGGTGGGTAGGCAAGGATACAGACAAGAGAGGTCATGTATAAAAATTACATTAAAGCCAATTAAAGTGGAATGCATTGGGCTATTCCAGATGACTTCCATACCCCCCCTATGAAGGCAAACCCAAAAAGTTAGTAAATTCAGTTGGAAATGACCAGCATGATACAAATTCCAGCTATCATTTTGTAAGCCCGTTTCCAGTTGCGTAGGTATGAAGGCACAGCCCAACAGTGGAGTCCCGGTTGGAAAAATAGTACTCTGATTCTAATTCCTGTGGTTGTTTTAAACATTCATTCCGGTTGAAATGATGGAAGCAACATACGGAATGACCAAAATTCCAGTTGGAAAATTAGTGATATAATTTCCAGCTTACAGTTGCGAACACTAGGGACCAAGGCACAAGAGGGCCACAGACGGACAACAAAGGAAGGAAAGACAAGGGACAAATGAGAAGGAGGAGGAGAGGCAGGCTGGAACCAGTCTCGTACCAGTTATGATCCTCGTATTCTGCTTGAAATGCATCAAAAGGCACAAGATGAAATTATA
>JAMKCH010012965.1:0-36652 GCA_023653785.1 Ophioderma brevispina
TCATTTTATGCAATCTTCTGAAATATTTTGATAAAGATGATTCTTCTGATTTTCACTCTAGCTGGTTATCACAAATTGAAAATATTTTAAACCAATGTGGTTTAAGTTATATCTGGTTACATGGATCATGTATTGATACCATATCATTAAAAAAACTCATTGATCAACGTTCCTAAGATATAGGAAAACAAGAATGGTTTCAACTTATGTTTAACAATAGTTGCTGTTTAAATTACAAACTATTTAAAACCGACTTATGTTTTGAATCTTATCTAAGTCATCTTAACTTTAAAGATAGATTAGCATTTTTTAGATTTAGAAGTGGCAACGTGAAACTACCTAGTAACACTAGTAGGTTTAGCAGGGATGAATTTCCCGATAAAACTTGTAATCTTTGTAACTTAAATGAAGTAGGTGATGAATTTCACTACCTTTTTGTTTGTGAGGCATTTGCACAAACTAGACCTCTATATCTCAAAAGATATTATTTTAGACATCCAAATGTTCTGAAAAAGTGTGAACTTTTTAACACAAACAATATGATGATCTTGAAAAAACTCTAAGTTCATCACAATTATCCAAAAGAATTTCGTATAATGATACACGCTACCTCTTTTTATTGCTAATAGTTCTCTTACACAGTGTGCTTTAGTGTGCTTTAATTACTATTTTATTATATTTATTATAAAGTCATTTAACATGTTCAAGCTCTATTTTCTCAGTAACAATGTATACACTTTTTTCCATGTCATAATGGAATTACCTTGGTCGTATTTATGTATTTATTTTCAATATTAATCCTTATCTTGCGTTGTTGTTTATGTAAAATAAGTTAACTATGGCGTTCTCATAGCTCCATCTATATTGCCTTGTAAATATGTTATTCTCTCATACCCCGGATGGGGTCGATAGAGAAAGAAATAAAAGCCCATATCCGCGTGGGCATACTACTACTACCTAAAACACAAGTTTGGCTCCAATTGAACTTAAACTTTTCAATTGGTCAATTTTACATTTTTAGCCTATTTTTCAACTTGACCTAACATGACCTTTGACCTTGACACATGACCTTTGACCTCATCAACATATGAGGAATCCCATGGTGCACCTATGACACAAGTTTGGCTCCAATTGAAATTAAACTTTTCAATTGGTCAATTTTACATTTTTAGCCTATTTTTCAACTTGACCTAACATGACCTTTGACCTTAAAACATGACCTTTGACCTCATCAACATATGAGGAATCCCATGGTGCACCTATGACACAAGTTTGGTTCCAATTGAACTTCGACTTTTCAATTGAAGTCAATTTTAAAAACAAGTTTTAGTGACACATACATACATACACACGCACACAACAGAATGCAAAGTGGTCCTGTCAGCTATAGCTGGCGGCCCACAAAAATATGCAAGTTATCTCAAATCGATATTTTGTTTTATAAAGTAATCATTTTGACAGTCAAATAGGATTTGCAATTGTTTCAACATGCCAATTGCCCAATTTGAGCCATTTCTGGGGAAAATCCTTTTCAAACAAATTTAAAAAAAAATAGAAAATAAAACATTTTAACAATTTCGCATTTAGGATTTTGATTATGTAATAGAAACAAACTTGATTTGTTTTGGCCTTACAGAAATCATAATCCAGCATATCACCAAGTGTTTCACGTATGCCTTAAACCAAAACAAAGATGATGTGGCTGGTGTCAAGAAAACCCTTTCAGTGATGGTCGCATTTCATAAGTTGGTCCTAAAAAACTATTACATGGTAGAAAAAAACAAAAATTGTGTCTTTTTTCATTCAACAGAGTATTACATTTAATCAATACATTCTAGACCATTAAAAGTACACATTTTTGGAAAGCTTATACTACAATGATGCCAAAGCAGCTAAGTACAACTTTATTATCCGGGGTGGGTCAGAAATATACAGGGTGAAACAACAAAAAAGTTAACATTTTTCTTGTCATGGTGAACTCTGTGGTTTCCTCTTCTGAATGATATGTAGATCAAAATAAATATGGATTCAGAAAGGTATTGCTTAGGCCCTTCAAACAAGCAAGGAAGAAAGAATCCACAATACCTTGTGTTAAATATACAGGGTGGTCAAAATTATGCTTATTTGGAAGTGTAAAATACATGTATAAAGATTTTCATACTATTTTTCAGAGTAAATCTTTTCCTGGTCATTGGTAATGGAAGCAAATTACTTTCAAAATAGATATAACCCATATTCTTGTGTACTTTTGATTATACAGGGTGATCAGAAATAAAATTACCCTGTAAGAGCAAAACTTCTGGTGCTCAAGTGTCTTAATGCTATGGAAGTTGAAACTAATAAAATATTAGTAACACAGGTAGAAAGAAAGTAAATATTGTGGGCCTCTTCTAAAACCAGCATTCCTATTATAAAATCATATACATTTAAAAAGGGTACGGCACGTATACACAGCAAAATTTTTCTGAATATACATTGATGTATAAAGCATAATTTGTCCTACATGCATTAAACACATATTCAAACTTCTAAATATTGTGCCTACAGGTACAAAATAAAGCATTATTGTGACTGATACGCATGCTGAAGATGAATTTAAATTACACAAAAAACGTCATTAAATTCATCCACCCTATACAATTTGAACACCATGTATATATTATTATCATATCAAATATTTCTTGTTTTAAAACATGACCAGTGCAAAATAACCAGTCTTAAGCATTGTATAACACAAGATTAGACACGTTTACCGATGTGACACAACTAAATTTAGAAATTATGTCACAAAAAGATATTTTTCCACCCTGTATAATTTCACTCACCCTGTATAAATGCATGTTGTTTCTTTGCAGAATTGACATCTTTAGGTATTCAACAATGCTTAGGAAAAAGAACGATTTCCTTACTGTGAATACTTTTTCAGGTAGAAAGGTCAGAAATTTGCTGCTCAGACCTCCACCGACTCAACCCTGACATACTTGGACAATTTTAAACGTAACTCGCTATATCCGCTCAAATGAAATGGGACTTGTTGCATTAGAGAAAGAACAAAAATTAGCTACAAAATGACACCAATTTGTTGTCATACATTCAGTACTTCCTGAAATATTTTACTTTGAACATAACATTTTTGGGACAAGTGTAATATCTCCACCATATTTGACAGACCAACTTATGAAATGCGACCGTATGTAATGAGGAATGGTGTGGCTTCAAGACAAATCCCATGTTTAAGCATACAGGGCTTCCCAATGGAAGACCTTAAGAATGGTGAAACAGAAAGGACTGGAGGAGGTGCTCAAGAAGTACCTTAATGCCAATGCTGAGTAGCTTGCACTATACTTTGTTTGGTCTTGAGTTTGAGGGTGATGTAATGACGCGAACTGCATTTATTTTAGAGTTTCGATTGTGCCGCCTTTATTAGTATTCGTAAATGCTGCAATTGATAGGTCAGCACATGCGTTTCTAGGTGCAAAACCTAACGTGTGTGGTGATGTCACATAAACTTGAGATTGAACAAAGTAGAGTCAGATACTTTCAGACATTCACAGATCTCCAACATTTGTACAAAGGCAAATAAGCAAAATATTATATGGGTCCAGTGAATCAAATGACTATATATTTACAATCACAAAAAAACCTAGGAAGAACTTGCATGGTGGATGTTAATATGAAGTGCAAAGGTCTCACCAGACTCATTCACACTCACTGAATGTTGAGAGAAATGTAGAAAACATTGAAAGATGACAAGAAAATCCAAACTGAGGCATCATTAACTGAATGGGTAAGGACTAGGACGTAGTCTGCACTTCATGTCAGAGAAGGTACAAACTCTCAATATGCAAACTTTATCTTTGTATGATCCAAAAATTTGGTTGGAGGGACGACCACCGGAATTGATAAAACTGATTGGTTCGATATGTGGTATAGATCCGAAGGATGACAAAAAATGCATACATTCTAGCAAAAACAATAGAACAAGTTTATTTTCTAACCCTAGCACAGCTAAATCTCACCAAAACTCACTGTGTTAATTGAGAAAAATGCACTAAGTCCAGAAAGTAGCAATGACGTCATCAAACCAAGACTCATATGGGCACGAAATCGCTGGCCGGGCCAGCGACACCGCCGTAGTGTGCTATCCCGGGTCATGGGGCTGGGACCCGAAGGGCCCTGGGTTTGAATCCCACCCGAATTTGCAACTTTTCTTGTTCCCCTCTTCCCTCACTCCTTCATTCCTCCCGGGAGTAGGCTAGAAACCGACGTCAGGGTTAGGGTTAAGGAATTCTAACCTCATATTGCCTTTGGCATTTAGGGAATCACTGTTGCTTTACACTTGGACCAAAAGCAGACAGGCGGTTATGTTATTAAGTTTGTCCACTCTATCTGCATCGTACACAACGGTAAACAGATTTCTTGCCACAGAGGCGGGGGAAAAGATAGACATGCCACCAGGCACTGTACACTGTGCCTTCAACAGTAACCAAGTGATTGGTAAGATGTACAAAATTACTGGTAAAAATAATGACGAGAACGTCTTATGTATAAATAAACCCTACATCCGAAATACAGAAGAGTAAAACATTAAAACCATCTGTATGGATGTGGCAGCCCATTCGCAATGAAAAAGAAATGAAATATAAATCTTCAATTAGAATCGCGAATTTGTTTTGAAATTCCATGAAACCAGAAACGAACATATTGAGCACCACCTTCAAAAAGTCTTCAACCAGCAGAAAAGAAATGTGTAGGATGTAGAAGATTATCTTGACATATATATTCGCAAAGAACACAAGGCTGAAACGAAAGTTTGCCAGGTATGCGGATCCGAAAACGCTCCGTTGGGGCGCTTTGCAGAAAAAGGCCAAACCAAATATTATTGATAGTGCAAAGACTAACGAATGTAATGACGCAACTACCTGTTCTCAAAAAGAGCTTAAGTGTAAAAAAAGAGGCTGAAGTAAAATCAGGAGAACCACAATTTATAAACCCCAACTCATTTGAGACAATTTATGAGCTGTTAAGAACTATGGGAGAGAATGCGTATATTACCAAGTATGGAGAAGGGGATCGCTAATGGATTTTCTTGGAGTGCGATGGTTTGCCATACAAAATTATGAGGGACATCATCGATAATGTCTTTATATGTAAAAGATGTGGAAATACCTTATATGGAGAAGAACATCATTGTTTTCTTTTACATGGGCATCATCAGGAGACTGAACGAGTTAGACTGGATAGTACCAGTGGTAGGTCTGCTTCATTTAGAAATGAATGCAGCTCGTGCATTTATAAATATTAACTGGGATGTGTTCGTCAGTTTTTTGGCTTATAATGTTGGCTTTGAGAGCCAGAAGGCACAGAAGTACTGTCGCAAAGGTTCCGATCACCACAAGACGTGGGAATTAGTAGAGATAATGTACATATCTATTACCGATGAATTGCTTTTGCCATATGTAAGGGATTGCATCTTATCCAATCAAACTTCATCAGTCCAAGGCTACTGGGAATTAGGCAGCAGTAATGAAACTCCTAACTATGTAAATATGCAACACATGGTACTAACTTTTTGCATGCCCTGATGCTATTTAGAAGAGGAGTTAGACACAACAACACACTTGCAATATTTGCTGGTCGCTCCAAGTTTGAATCTCTCTTTTATGCCACAAACCACCCCAAGTATCAGGAGATACTTTACCGAGACCTAGTTGATCAGGTAAGCTCAGGTACTCAAGTACATTAATGCCAATACTGATAAGCTAGCATCAATCACAAATGCTCCAACAACTCACCGAACAACACAATTTTTACAAAGACAAATAAGCAATAACATTATGGGTCCAGTGAATCAAATGACTACACAATTGCTGCAGTCATATGTCAAAAACACTAGGAAGAACTTGCATGGCGGATGTTAATGTGAAGTGCTGAGTTTCACCAGACTCATTCACACTATCACATCTACTGAATGCTGAGAGAAATGTTGAAGAAAACATTGCAAGAAAGATGACAAGAAAATCCAAACTGAGCTATCATGAACTGAAGCAGTTACATTAAGGACTAGGTCGTAGTCTGCACTTCACGTCAGAGAAGGTACAACTTATCAATCCGGATGCCGTCTTAAGGAAACTTGTGATGATGACCAGGTTCCCAGCGGAATGTAAACGATGAACATGCAAGGAAGGACTTCAAACCAAGGTCAATGGATAGAGGGGTATATAAGAAGATGATAAAATACTTTCCTTTCCTCTCATAGTTAATGAGAGGAAAGGGGGTGGCGCAAGAGACATAAACAGTAATCTTAATTACGAATTTGTAGGTGTAAGTAGAAGGAATATTATGAACATGCAAAATGATGGCCGCATGCAGGTGCTCAATGCCAAGTTTACCAATAAACCAACTCATCGTCCAATCAATGCTAATTATGTTATAGACATCAAATCGATATAGTTAATATGAAAAAGTTTAAAGTGGTTTTTTTATGATGGAACCAGATACTTTTATATATTGTCTGTAATGGATATTTTTTCAAGATATACATGACTTTTCCCACTAACCAACAAAAAATCAACTAGAATTTCGCGGTTCTTGGCTTTCGCGCTCGCTATATTCAAAGAATATAAGCTGTGGGCCGCCCCATGACCTTTGACCCTGGCACGTGACCTTTGATCTCATCAACATATGAGGGATCGCATGGTGCACCTATGACAAAAGTTTGGTTCCAATTGAACTTCAAGTTTTCAATTTAGATCAATTTTACATTTTAAGCCCATTTTTCAACTTGACCTCACATGACCTTTGACCTTTCAACATGACCTTTGACCTCATCAACATATGAGGGATCGCATGGTGCACCTATGACAAAAGTTTGGTTCCAATTGAAGTTAAACTTTTCAATTGAGGTCAATTTAAAAATAACTTAACAATTTGTGACACACACATACACACATCCACACACAACTCACACGCACAACGGATTGCTAAGTGGTCCTGCCAGCTATAGCTGGCGGCCCACAACTGTAATTAAGCACCATAATAAATTATACCAACAATATGGCTACCCCGAAATAATTCATCAGATAATTGGGGGAATTTACAAGTAAAAAATTCACAAAATTGATCACATTAAACACTAGCTTTTCATCAAGGCGTTGTGCTTTATTTTTATTTGCTACAGTCTCTGTATACGACCTCTGTATATGATGTGGTATAGCGGCCTCTCGTGGGGAGTCTCTTGCACGTCACCTTTCCGCTTTTGTGTGTTTTGTTTTTCTTTATCTTCCGGGATAAATCTTCCGTAACTTTCCTGGGAACTGATTGGGCAATACATAGTACTGCGGTCAAACAAATGGAATACTACCGTGTGGCTGCATTATTTACATGTGTACTCAAAATAAAAAAGTGTAAAGAGGGAGTCATTTTTTTCTGAGCATCACGGGAAGCATGTTTCGTGTTTAGGGGTCATAAAACACTAATTTTCAACAAAAAGGGGTATTTCTCATAACCTGAAGAAGAAAAATCCACTTTTTAGGGGGTAAATTTAGGTAAAACTATGCTAAGTCCTTGTTTAGGGGTAATTTTTCAAGGAAAGCTGGAACTTGTTTTTAATTTTGTTCACGCATCTGTGCATCAATATAACTAAGTGGCCCCTCCGGGATTTTCATTATAAGCAATGTTTTTAAATTTATGTTACCCTACATGTAAGATAATGGTTCTAAGTACCCCAAATTTATGACACAAAACAAGAATACAAAACCCACCAATTCCATGGAAGGATATTTTGAGAATCACTGTGTGTTATTCTATTTTCTTCAGTTAAATATTTTTTTCTGGTCGTAAGGACGAGTAAGCTTAATTGCATTCTACAGTCTGCCTACTACATTCTTCATTCTGTGTGTGACTTAACAATGTGATTAATTATGATTTCGAAGGTCACATATTTGACATAAGATCCTGGGTCTATATAACGTTTGTGGCCATATATATATTTTATCATGTAGTAGCCATAAAAATGCTAATCCTATGGTCTAGAGCAGTTCTGAAGTTAATATTTTCCCTTATTACCCTAATAAACAGGTAATATGGGCCCCCCCCCGTTTTTATTACCCTTTACAAGAAACTCTTTAACACAACAACATACTTCTTTGAATGTCCGTTATAATAACACACTAAGTGTTGGAGCGACGTAAGAGACGTCAATTAGCAGTGACAGTGCCCTGTTGTCAATACAGTTAACTCATACGTGAAGATGTATTTATTGTCCATGGCTGCTAGCGGCAGTGAACAATTTATTTATCACTCAAAAGAGGAGATTCAACAAATGCCGAAGCATTCCAGTGAATACAAAAAGAGCAACCAGAGGCTCTAGAAACCTTCCAGCTTTTCTGCTGAATTGTGATGGCAATAGCACCGTAGATTTGAGAATTTTGATGTTACAATTCTGGATTAAGACTACAGAATTCTGCTATGGAGCACATAGAACCAAAGGCACAAAATACACAGCAATCCTTTGGAAAATCTGCGACACAGCCTCTCGTTTTATTTGTGATCTCCACCATACAATAAGATTTATGACATTGTGAAAGATCCTGAATTTAGGGAATTGCATGAGGCTTTTAGAGGTGCACTTAGAGAACTGAAAGATGAAGGAAAGGGATAGGTCAATCATCATCCTGAGATAGCAACAGTAGATTTACAAAAACTCCAATCACAGTTCACAACTATCAGTCCTGCAAATCTCCAGGAAAAGTACAAGTTGATATCCGCTATTATTTCTGCAGACGAGGTTACAAGAATATGCACAAGATGACAAAGTCCACATTCGATGTGAGAAAGAACCCTGAAACTGGGAAAAGTATGTGTGTCAACTTGTAGACAAGTTAAACAAGAATCATAAAGAGAATTGTAAAGAGAGCTACAGCGGATATATGCCAGAAAGAGGAGAAAAGAATTGTCCCATTGAATCTTTTCTGCTGTATCTATAACATCTTCACCCAAATATGACTCACGTTGGGCTGGCCAAAACCTAACCCTGGTTCTGGTACTACAACCGCACGGTAGGTGCTGACTTACTGGGGAAGTTTATGAAGGAGCTTAGGGTGGACTTATGTTGTGTGCAGGAGGTGAAGTGGAGAGGAGAGGGGGGCTAGGATGATAGAGGTAGGAGAGAAAGTACAAATTGTGGTGGGCGGGTAATATTGAGGGGATAGGGTGTTGGAGTTTGGTGAAAGAGGAATTGTGTGAAAAAGGTAGTGGAGCTGAGAAGGAAGAGTGATAGGGTAATGTCAATCGTAATGGTTTTTGAGGTGGTGGTGAGGTTGATATGTGGCTATGCCCCGCAGTGTGGAAGGTGGTGTGATGTGAAGGGAAGGAGCATTTTTATGATGAGTTGGCAGATAAATGGGATGTACAAAGTGTGGAGGAATTGGTCCTGTGCATTGGAGATTTCAATGGGCAAGTGGGGAAAGGGATCGAAAGTTTCAAAGGTGTTCACAGAGGAAATGAGATTGGGAGAGGAATCTGGAAGGAGTTGGAGTTCTGTGAAAAAGAGTTATGTGTAGCGAATACATGGTTTAGGAGAAAGGACAAAAGGAAAGTGACTTTTAGCTCGGGGGGAAATGAGACAGATTGATTTTGTGTTAGTGGGCAAGGGGAAGAGAAATTTCTGAATAATGTTAAGGTGATTCCGGTAGAATTGCAACACAGGTTGGTGGCTGCAGATGTGGATAAGAAGGTGGAAAAGGTAGTGAGGAAGGTAGTGCAGGAGAGGAGGAAAGTATGGAAGCTGAAAGAAGGAGAGACAAAGAATTTCGAGGCGAGAGTTGGGGAGCTTGTGGGGACTGATGTGTCGGATTTGTGGGGGTGCTTTAAAAAAGAAAACTGGCAATACTATTATTTTTACACAGAAGAACTCGGCTCTAGCCTTGTTTTTCCACATAAAAAAATTGTGTCTTTATTCTCTAAATAGAAAGTACAGCTTAACTTTTAAACAAAAACAACATTTTTAGTATATGCTGGGTATATCCAGCCACTAACAGTTAGTTGTTATTGAGGAGTATTGATTAATTGGGACAATGTCCTGGATAACACAAAAAAGTTCAAGTGAACCATGGAGAGAGCAAATTCCAATTTCAATCAATAGCTCTTGTACAGATGGAATCAGATTTTAGTAACCGATTAAATCCCTGCAAGTGGTCCCACAGGGAATTGAACCGGGGACCTTTAGCACTAAAGGCTAATACCGTAACCAGTGGGCCACGCTCTCCCACATGAGAATATGCTGAAGACTGGGTGCCATAGATAGCATATCATATGACATTTGCAGTGTACATGTTATTCTGATTACACACACATATTAATAAAATTGAAGACTGGTTAATGTCTCCCTGAACACTGTTAAGGCACTACAATAGTAAAAATATACTGGCCAACAACACTGTAGTTTTGATATCTGGCATATACCTAATGAAGTAACTATGATTTTTTGTACCATTAGTTGCTTTATTGGACAGATTTTTTTATACATTAATTTTGGAGCTACTTGGACGGATGATGCTATCATTTGCTTGGACGGATGATGATATCAACTGCTTGGATGGATGACCTAAAAATTGAAAAAGAATCCATTCATGCTTCTGTATCTGCAGTGCAGTACGAATCTTGTAATGCTGCATTATTGAAATCCACTGTACATTACAATAATGCATTGTGGTACCACAATAAAGATATATTCATTTGCAGTGGGTTGTGTTATACAAGTATTACAGCACAAAATGATCAATATATACTCCTGCAATGTAGATGAAGTAGAATGGACTGGAATGACTATGATATGGGTGTTTTCACAGTAAAGGTATTTATCAGGCTTGCAAAAATCATTGCCCAATTTTGAAGAATGTGGAATACTGGTTTATGAAACTTTTCACTTAATTCACGGGTATAGTTAAGGAGAGATAAAAAGTGAAAGATTTTTTGTGACCACCTTTTTGTTTTATTAAAAAATCATGCTCTAACTTTCTAGGGGGAAATTGTAACACTTCAAGTATTGGTTCTAAAAATAGTGGTATGAAAAATATTAACTGATTTTTTAAACCTTTTTGTAAAACTGAAAGAAGATTACATGTAATGGGCCCACCTAAAATTTAAAACATCACTTAGTGTTCCTATTTGTGTAAGAAATTAGAGCTCATTTTAATTTGACATGACGGTCATAACATTGTGTTTTTGAACTTCAGAAGTGAATGTTTTTCTATGTACACACCAGCTATTGCTTCCATTTCATCTAGGTACTACATGGTACGGTGATGTAACGCAGGTGCAATTCCAGCAATGTACACTGCATACTTTTTCAGATTATAGCCACAGTTCATAACAGTCATAACAGTGCATCAAATGTTGCAACCGTTAACATTTCCCCTATTGACCCACTGTAGGGTAATTTTCAGAACTTTAAGATAGAAAATTTATAGTTCTTAATTTATTTTTACCAATAGAGATCAACAATGGAACAAAAAGTAATCAAGAAAGTAGTTTACAAATGCTGTTTAATCAGCTTGAAATTTTTGACGCAATGTTACATTTTAGGTACCTTTCCTGTGAAAATACCAATATACAATAATGTACTACATACAGAGTAGAATGGGCCAGGATGACTATGATATACATGAAGTACTACATTATGGGCTGGGATGAATATCATATACATACAATAAGTACTACATATTTTGACTGCTTCTCAATAATGGTATTGTTTGCTTATTGATCATTCAAGTAAATACTACATCTTGTAAAATGCTTAACTATAATACATATACACAAAAATACATACTTTTAATTATATTAACAATATTATATACATCGTACATAAAAATATTTTTTGTCAGTTTGAGGTGAATATAGGCTCATACTTTCCGGTGAAAATTTATAACACAATAGTGAGGCAGTGTGCATGAAAG
This sequence comes from Ophioderma brevispina, assembly GCA_023653785.1. NCBI lineage: Eukaryota > Metazoa > Echinodermata > Ophiuroidea > Amphilepidida > Ophiodermatidae > Ophioderma > Ophioderma brevispina. Next base: position 11,958 of record JAMKCH010012965.1, read on the forward strand.
TGAATAACAAGTCTCCTTGATGCTATACTCGGTCTTGTCTGAAGAATGAAATAACGACGTGCATGCGTAAACCCTGTGCCACCTTTCAGTTGCAGTGCGCTTGTACTTTGCCTACGCGTATGCTGAAAGTCAGTAAAATGTATACATTTGCATCGCTACTTCGTACTTCAAGCTGGACAGAGTATAGAGTTCTTAGGTACAACTTATTTCTATGATAAATCTGAAAGTAGCAGACCAGCTCAGACAGATCACAAATAAGTCAATTTGAGTTTAATTCTAGCCCCAAAAGGATAACAATTGCCAGTCTAATCAAATTACACCCACGAAGTTGAACACAGCTGATAATTTGTTCATGGAACAATATGGTATCATTTTCAATAATTGCAAAATGGTAACACTGAACTTGGTGTGATATGAACAAATGCCAGCATTTTACAATTAGTCCTCCCAGAAAAGACACTTTAGTACATTAACCTGTTACAGTAAGACAAAGTGAATGTAACAGAGGAGTATTCCCATTTCCTGAAAATCCAAAATTTGAACCGACGGCAAGGCCAAACTCGCCAGGTGTGCATTAAACTACACATACTTTATATTTAACAATTTAATTGCATGGAGTTGTGTAAAAAGCCAAAAATTTATGCTCCCGTTTTTCAGAGAATTTATACTTTTTGGAATTCAAAAGGTCAGCAAAGTTTTAAACAAATGTTATTCTGCCATTTTCATCACAAAAAAGGAAAATCCAAGACAAGTAGGAAATTATGGGAAATTGGTTCAAACTAGAATGCACCATGAGATCTTCAGGTTTTTCTTACTTCTCAACATATGATGAAAGCTTTTGTATAACCAAAACCAAACAATAACCCAAATCCATATATATTTTAATAGGGCTTGATCCTTTTCTTTTGAAGGAAAAACAATTTTGTGTGCTTACCCACAAATATAGAGTACCGTATGGGCCAGTGTCCTGCACAAAACCCTCATTATATTCAAAGGACACATTCCAGTGAAACTTTAGAAGGGTGAGCATTTTTGAGTGATAATCTTGAATTAAACAATGTCAAATTGTATATTAAAATCGCAGAGTGGACTTTTAATGGGCATGACTATCCAGATATTATGAGGTATGATACTTTTCCAATTGTAAATGAAGATGTAAACTTGAGTACTATGTCATTCATAGGGTATGGTTCATACCCCGGGTTCATACTTCATCTGGCCCCCCCAGACGTCTGTCACACTAGCCTTTCGATCTGCCTTTGCGCCCAGATTGCAAGAAACATAGCATTGCGTAAAAGCATGTTCAAAAGGCTAGAGTTGCGATGAAGTATGAACCCACCATTACTTGAATTGTTTTACTGACCTATTTATGAACTGTGTCATAATTTGACCTTGCTAATACTATGTACTGACATAAGCCTCGAGATGTGCCTGGTGGTAGCACTACCATTGTTCCTTCTCTTACAGTGTCCTCTCCACCTTCCACTGCTCTAGCTCTTTCTTTTCTCTTGTCATTTTCACCCCAGTCTCCTTCCTATCTCAGCCTTTTGATTTGTCCCACCAGCACAGCCTTGCAGCAGCACAACCATGCAGTCCGCTGTACCATCCGTTGATTCAGTTAAGAATTTGCTGATGGTTTCAATGGCCTCTGTCCTTTTCTTGCTGTATGTTTGAAATGCGTGTGGAATTTTTCAATGGCAATCTCAATCAAGCTGGCAGTTCATTTGTGTTGAGAGACCACGGATGTAGTAGTACCTAGATGGGCTTGGTTTAACCTAAGTTGTAATCCCATCAGCCTATGAGAAGCAAGGTAAAACAACCGCTAATCAATTGAATAAAGGACATCTTACAAAAATAGAAAAGGTAGAATGTGGAACCAAGTCAAAATTTCGTTTTACTTTTATGGGTTAGCGATGTTTCATAAATAATTAAAGGTGCTTAGTTCGATCGTCTTTGGGACCCCCCTGATTTACCCGGAAGTAGTATCAATTTTGATCTCAGAAGTACGTATTTTTTCTCATTGTCCTCCTGAAATTTAAGCTTACAAAATCCATTTCTTTTTCTCAAGATACAGCTAAAAAACTGCCGTTTTAGTGGTTAACCATCAATATTAGCACAGTAGTGGAATAGGGCGTTGCACTATGCATTATCGCGTCAGCATCAAACCGTAAGTTTGTTTCCCACGGTACTCATGGTCAATGTGTCCAGTACAATGCTCTCATATCAAGTAGAGAACACGATAGACAAAAATCGGAACAAGCACCTTAGTGTCAACATGTTTTTATTGGTGTAGGCAAAGTGGTATGAATTATTACACATCTTGAGGGTCATGACACTCATTTATATGCCCTCTTTTTTTAAAGATTTTGACTACCGTTTTTGGTAACTAAAAAAATACTGAGGATAGTTTCACAAAACATCTGATGGTCAATAGGTAGTGAGTATTAGCATATCTTTCCAGAATAGTATTAGGAGTTATAAGAAAATAAGGACATCAATCTAGTTTCCTCTGTCTGTACATCAATGCAAAATTCTAAACACGATTTTTGTTATTTTGATCATGGCAAGTACAGGGTGTCTCAGAAAGAATTAACACCCTAACTATAGGGCGACCATAACTTCAAAATCAAGTATCAAAACATTTGGAATTTAAAAAGAATTTTGAAACTCACAATTCTTTTTAACATTTTAATGTAAACACCACACTCGTTTCGCTCAGTAGTTTGAAGAAATAATCGATTATGTAACATGTCAATGTACAATCTTCCATCCAAGTTTTTCTCACAATAATGCGATTTTATTTAACACTCCGCTGATTCTCCGTGTTATCTGTTCAGCTGTCTTCTTTTCATTCCCCAAAGAACCGGCCTTGTTTAAGATTTTGTGAAGTTTTGTTTTGTTTATGTAGATAACCATTACCGTGACACTTATAACAAAAAAGACAACAAGAAAATACAACATGGTACATAACAGAATGATAATCTTTATTAGAAAACAACACCAATAAAATCTGTGAAATGTGAATATGTTAGGTTAACTAGGGGTGGCACTGCATAGAATGATTTGAGAGTTTATAAGACTTTAACAGGTTGGATAAACGGACATAAGATTATTCACATAGTTTTTTTAATTCAACTTAGACTCTTATTCCAATAAGAGGGTGGATTCTACATTTAACTAATAAAGTCATGACTTTTAGTGCAAATTCAAAATCACGCGATATAATCTATACTCATGTTATATGAAGTACTGGCACGAGACAAATGGTTTTGGCCAACATTTGTCGCCCATACAAGGGCGTTGTGGTTTTCAATATGCCGAAAGTGGTCATAACATTACTCTTGTCAGGCAGTGAATATTAAGATTCCACCGAAATCCTCTTTGCAAGAAGACAATCAGGAACCATGTTAAGAAATACCTTGAAACGGGTACAAGTCAAAATCTGAACAAGAGTCACTGTGGAAGGCAGCGAACCGCCCGAACATTGGAGCCATCAGACGGAGTCGTCGTCTAAACCCAATACAAATTTGCAGACGTAACAATGTGCCACACATCCACAGATCAAGCTTTAACAGGATTACCCGCTTAACATTAATTTGTCAAAAAGACTAAAGATGTCGCTGACATTTCTTCAATTTTTTAAGTGAAAAAGAAAAGATGTAAATTTATGTATGTGCAATATTTTGTTGAACCTGGTGCAAAATTCATTTATTATCTTATTTTGTTTTAAAGAAATAAAATGAAACAGAAAATGAAAGGAAGTATTGATTATTTCTCGCCTGTTCTGTCTGAATCACTTTATTACAAAACTTGGAAGTGTCCATTGACATGTGTTACATCATCGCTTATTTCTTCAAAACTACTGAACCAATTCGAGTGCTGTTTACATTAAAATATTGAAAAATTGTTGTGGTTTAAGATTCTTTTGGAATTTATCAAACGTGATACTCACTTTAGAAGTTATGGTCACGAATAGCTAGGGTGTAATTCTTTCTGAGACACCCTGTATGAAGACCTCACTCACCTGTTTATGATCCTTCAGACTGCTCTCTAGACCAACTCGATATTCCATGGTGTCTAACAACTCATTTTTGATCTTGTAGAACTCATTCTGCACTACTCTGTAGGTATGGGCCAGCCCTGCATTTGTAGTTAAGTGCTTCTTTAACTCAGCCTGTACAAAAAGTAATACATATGATTGAGACATTATTTTGCGCTAATACAAATATTTCTATATCATTTTTGTGGGTTGGTGAGTGTTATATATTCAGGAAAAAGGCTACATGTGAAAAACTAACTGTAGCTACCATCTTGTATGATATTACCGTATTAATGATTAGAGTCTTGATGAAGACCTTTGAGACTTGTAAATTATCAATTTAAAAGCTGACTCCATCAGCCAAACATCCACGTTTCCTGCTAATCTGATTAAAACCAAACTCTGGTTAAGACATATTAGGGAGTTACTATTTGTAGCTGATGTAAAAAGTCAGAGGTCAAGGTCATTCACATAAAGAGGAAAAAAAAGATTTCCTTTTTAAAACCTGAATATTAATTTCCAAAAGTTGTTTTGATTTTCAAATGTCTGAACCTACTATTTTCCCAACATATTTTCAGAATATATTCATTGAAAAAAAAGTACTACTGTTCAATTTAAGTACTTTATCAATCTGGTAAGACAGTTTTGTGGATACATGCCAACCTGACTGCATTAAATAACCAAATCACAAGTTAATGATTGTAGCCAGGCATCTCAACTCAGCACCTCACCTTTGTGATCACAGAGTAGGCTCTGCTATGGTTCTGGTGGTTTTACTGCGTAAACACCTCCTTGCTGGTGGTTATCACACGCAGGTTGGAGAGTCGGGGTGGCTTAAATTTTGAAGTGGGCCTTTTGCACAAGTTTTATTAAGTCCAATTTCACGATACCCTCTTTGAAAGCTTTGATGTCTGGTGCAGTACGTATGTCAGGTGGGAGCATATTCCACTCCCTACAAGTTCTTGGGTACAGCGAATACTTGTAACACAGTTTATTGAAGCTTGGTGGTTGAATAATGTGGGGTCCAGAATTATACCTTATAGAATGTTGGTTGGTACCCAGGTTGAAAGTTAGTTTTGATGGTGTAATCTTATGAACCTCTTTGTAAATTGCTATCAGACGGAGGCGAATTCTACGGAGTTCTAGTGTGTCCCACCCTAAATTTGACAGCATGTTGTTAACACTAAACTGGCGACTATAATCCTTACAGACGAACCGAGCTGCTCGACGTTGAACCTTCTCAAGTGTAGTTTTGCTGTTTTCATTGTAGGGATCCCAAACAGCTCCACAATATTCCAGTTTGGGTCTAACAAGTGTCTTGTATGCACTCTCTTTAACAGATTGACTAAGGAGTTCTTCCCAGGAGTTCTTAATGGCCAATATAATAAACCTCTAACTTATCTTTCAACATCTATGATTCAAGTTTAGAAATGTTTGGAATACACTGATTATGCCCTGAACAATCATTTTGACTTTTTAAGTGATGTAATCACTTCACAAATTTCAAGCCACTGGGTATTGGATTGGGTGGTTGCTACTCATTATGTTATTTTTAGTAGAATCAAGAGAGGAATTAACCAAACTCTGTTCATGTGAAGACCTATTCCCTTAATTTTTAAAAAGGTAGGGACATCAAACATCCTGAATCAATGACAATATTAAATTGAGAGATCTTCAGATTCGCACTGCCATGGACATTATAGCAGCATTTAAGCTATCCAGCCTCCTTATGATTTGCACAAGTGCATCACTTTAGAAGGAATACAGATTAGCATTTTGAGAGCTGTAAACTAGGTATACCAGAAACAATGACTGAAGCTCATCAGCAAGAAAACTTTGGCACTGATGATGCAAAAAAGTGATGACAAGGAGCCTGGTGCAATTAATGACAACAACTTGGAAGAAGTGCAACATACTGAATATCTTGTCTCTTTTAATAACAATAATGGAAGTTGTAGTAAGAAATTAATTGTAGGTCAATACGTATGCAGATCTGGTAGCATCATATCATTAGAACACCATGTAAGGTCTATTTTCTGAGAGAGTAGACTGTTTGAGAGTAAAAGTCTTATTGATATGCTTGATTGGATAAACAAAGTGAGCTTAAAATGTCCTTTTATTATTAACACTATGTAGTAGGAGTTCACTTCAATGAATTATCATGGCCATTGATTTGAAGCTACTTGGTGCTCTAGGTTGGTAAACATGAGTAGAAAATGATCTTTGCCTAGAGGCATCCAAATTGGAAGGATTGCCTTCCAATTTGGATGCCTCTAGGGAAATATTATTGTCTACTCATATCATGGCCATTACATGAAAGAACACATTACCACGGTGCATTTTTGACAACTTTAAATCCTATTTTCAACATGACCCCACCCACAGATGCACTCAAGTCAAGCATGGTCCCACCATGCTGATAAATACAAGTTTATTTATGAAACATTCTATCTGTGGGATACATAAGTTGGGTAGAGCAAGTTGGAAGCTGTGGCATCTTTCTGCTACCTCAGTGACATGCTCAGTACTGGAGGCGGTATTGAGTTAGCGATCACCAAATGCATTTGGGGAAAATTCAAGCAACTGCTTCCAGTCCTCTCTGCTCACTGATTACCTCTCTCTACTAGAGACTGAAGACAGCTTAGATAATCTCCTGTACAAACACCTTCTGAGAGCAAACAGGATGAGATGGTTTGGCCATGTTGAACACAGCAGTAATTATCCCCTGTAGCAAAGGACCTGGCACACCCAAGAAAACCTGGGCATAGTGTATTAAGACTGACCATTTATAATAGGACATGAAAGAAGTCAATCCACTTGACTGCCAAGCCTGGAAAATTGAGCTAAAAGCCCCAAACCCAACCAACATGGTGTACAGGATCAAGCGTCATAAAACAGGATAAGAGCAGAACCTACCTGTTTTTCTGCCAGTACTTTTTCCCTGGCTTTCATGTGTTCCAGATGCCTATTATCTCCTTGTTTCTCTCTGTCATCAACCTCTTCTAAGGAGGATTTCAGCTGGGCTGCTTGTTTCTTGCCAACATCAAGCTGAATATTCATTTCTTCCATTTCAACACTAAAAGGAATCAATGAATAGCAATCAAGAGTCATGTTTAAAGAAAAACAACTGTTTCCAGTATGTGTCTCAAAAAAACAAAATGCAGGATGCATTTTTATAGATTTTATTTATGTATTCTCGTACAATTTACCATTATGTGTTGCAATACTCCATTTCCCTACCTCCCTGCAGTGACGTCAGCAGGAGATTTAGTGGTCGCACCAGTAAACCGCTCGCACTGCCTTAACGCACTGCCTTAAAGCGACGACGTTTTTACTTGTGCGCACAAAGACTGCATATCTTGACATGTGCGTCAATGTTATGACATCTCTGCACAGAGGTAGTGAAATGGACTATTGGGTCATTTGGAGCAATTCTGTGACCGTGGAGAGCAGAGCATCATTTCTCAGTGGATTTGTCTTCTGTGAATGTTAAAGAGACATGAGGAGATTTCCAGAGAGAAGCGCCCCAAATTTTTGTCAAACCCCAGTTTTATGCATATTTGGAATGCTTACCAATGTATTAGATCGCACCTGAAGTGAATAAGCCGAATATGCCGTCTTTATGTAATAAGATGATGATTTAGTATTTTCTGTTGTGCATGACAGAAATTCAAAGCATGGTTTTCTACGGGGACGATTACGATAGCAGCCAAGTTCAAAACAAGGTTTGCGGTTTTCTTTTGTACTTGTTTGTTCAATAAACCTTTGGAACGTTCTCGGTAGGTGGTCTACAACCAATCCATTGAAATTTGAGAGAAATTTGCATCCTCAAACAAATCTCCTCCTGTCACTTTAATGAACAAATTTAGTGGGGGTGCCCCTTGTGAAAGTGCAGGCGGAATCCAGGAAGGGGAAAAATCATAATACAGGGGTCCATTTTTAAAGAAATCGGTGCATTATTAAAGATTAACCTTGGTGATGACCTTTGACTATTTTTGTCTTATACCTCCATAACCATACATTGCAGGTAGTACAAACTCAGAGGGTGTTTTGAATCAATCCCATGATGCATAGCAATGTGCCTATACCATACTGTACGAAACACATGTCAGTACTTAGGGATAAAAAGTGTTCCAAAAGTTTAAGAACTACAAGACATTTCATAATCATGCAAAAAATGAGCGTTAAAGTCAGGGTTTTCATGTGTTAAGGATAGGAATTTTGTGTGATCACATGACCCTATTGAGGTGAAATTTCCCGAAACTGGTGCATTGTGGGATTGACTCAAAACACCCTCTGGTACAAACTATACCTTTTTTTAATCCTTGTAACAAGACAAACACTTTTGTTACCTCTTTACAGCAATCTAAACATACCCCTGTGTTATGAATTTCCCCCCCCCCTCCTGGATTCCGCCCTCACTTTCACAAGGGGCACCCCCGCTAGATTTGCTCATTAACCTTCCAAGAAGACAAATCCACTGAGAAATGATGCTCTGCTCTCCACGGTCACGGAATTGCTCCAAATGACCCAACTATATAGACAAAACAGTTCCAAATAGTAATTTGTGGTACATTTAAGGTAAAGGTTTTTATTGTTCAAATGTTCCCTTCTTTGGCATTTCGCTAAGGGAAATGATCATTTACTGAATTTTGCACAATTACAATGAGGTGAAATGTGGTGCATTTTCTCCAAAAACAAAATACATGTGGCCTTTCAGAAACAAACTTAACTTAATATTGAAATTTAACTTGTATTTCCAGTTAATAATAACTATAGGGTTAATTATCATCTATTAAAAATTAACTTTTTGTATTTTTTGTTTGTTTTGAAAAATAGAGCTGTATTACATAAAAAAAAAAGATTGATATTTTTTATTTCCCTATATAGGAAACAAAATTTTTGTGTTCTAAAAAAACAAAACAAGAACAGAGTACTTAAAGATGAATAAATATGCACTCCATATGGGGCTAACCATATTAGTTGATTAGCAATTCTGAGCACCAATATTTTAAGACATTAGTTTTTAACAATTTAGGCAGTTAAACCCAAGCACCAATTGAAAAAAAATGTATTTGAATATGCCATAGCCAAAATTTGCTTAAAAATAAGATTTAACAAATTGGGTTGAAAACGAGAGGACAGATTCACCTTCAAACCAAACTAGTTACACTTATAAGACTTCACAGACATCTTGGTTTTTGTTCCGCAAGCATATGATGCAAGAAATGTAAAGAAGAAAGGCACATTAATATGTATCAATTAGAAAGAAATAAGACAATCCTGATGGAAATATGCTTTGGGATTGTGTAAATTATCTCATGCACTTTTCCTTCAAATTATTTTTGTTTGGTGGAAAATGTAACACGGTCAGATTCCTTGGTTTAGTGTACACCATGTAACCATGTGGTAGGTACCCAATGTGTACTCCCAGTGTGACTACAGAGTAAAACACTGTCTACACGCATGCTGTTACCTCTACGCAGTAGGTAAAAAGCAGTGTGCACTATATTATAAGGAGTGCACCACTAATGCTCATCCCCACATGAATGTATGTATTTTTGTACATGTTCCAGGCACACTAAACAGTGTCCTGCAATACTTATGATATTGTGTTTGGTAATAAATCAAGCTTAGTTTCTAAGGGCCGTATTCTCAAACGATGTTTTAAAAATAAACGATGGTTAGGCCTAAACTGTGGTTAGCTAAACGCACAGTTTCAAAAAACGCAGGTTAAATATTTTAACAAGTCGTTTAGCTAACCACGGTGTTTAAACGCCGTAAATATCATCCACTGAACTGTGACATGTCTTCGACTATAATATTACGTGCGCGTGAACAATTTATAGGTCAGATAATGCCTTCCGTAGTTGTAAATGCTATGCAGGAAGCCCATGGGTAAATTTCAAGAATGTTGCATTATAAGGAGCTTTAGAATTTGCTCAGAGATGGAGACAAAACCCCGGCCTATTTAAAACTGTTGTATGTCGCTATGCCGCACTTGCTATTATTCAATACTATAACAGATACACAAGAGCATAAAAACAGAAGCAAAGGAAAAATGGACGAGAAGATATCGACTGAGGACTCGGAAAAGAAAGATAAGAGAAATAAAGGAGACAACTGGTCTAACCACGAGTATCACATATAGCTGAAAATATCAGGCATTTGATGAAAGCGTGAAGTTAAACATGCCTTAAACTACCCCCGGACCAAGTCTAAGTTTAACAACGTTTTAGGCATGTTTAACGATGTTCGGCTAAAATTTAAACAGCGTTTAAAGTTAACCATGCTTTGAGAATTGCGTTTATTTTAGCGGGCGTTTAAATTGCGATTTAACCAGTGATTAGCGTTAAACATCGTTTGAGAATACGGGCCTAAATGTTTAACTGTTACACAGTATAACCACCTATTTTCCAAGTTATTTCCACTTACATACACAATAGCATTGCTCATTTTTAGGAATGAACACCTGTGTAGATCTGCAAATGTAGCTTGGTTTTCTGATGAAGCTTATTTTTTTTGTGTGTTATGTAATGCAACAGTGCAAATAATTTCTGGGAACCATATACAATCCATATTTAGCATTACAATGGGAAAGAGTATATATAGCCAAGATATTTTACAGTGAAATAAGGAAAATGCAAGCTTTCTCATGATACCAAAATCTCAGGCTTGATGGTGTGAGTAGTGGGGTCAAGGCTTAGAATCAGGGTAGTACCCCTTTAATTACTCATATCAACTATATCTATGCATAGCTGTAAACGTTTAAATAATTATACATATCAATTTTCACCACCACTACCACATTGCATTACGGTAAAATATGAAAAAATAGAAACAACCACTTTGTTTATTGTTTTCATGGTGAGAATTCTCCAGGGGTAGTTAAACCACCTTCTCTGAACCTGTAATGATATACTTACTGCAGGTCATCAATAGCTTCTTCTGTGCTTCTGATGACTCTATTCATATATGCAGCAGACTGGGCCATATCAGTCAGTTTCTTGTTAATCAGATCCTTTCGGTATGCCATGTAGTCCAGCCGTTTCTGCAGTTTCAGGTCTTCCTCCTTTAAATTGATAGCAATCAATTAATCGCATTTTTGTTTGTCATCTGTAGTCAAATGATCCAGTTTCATAGACATCATTCTTATAATATTTATGGTGATGGACCATCTTTAATGGTATAGAGCGCAAATGATATTTTTTTTAGCTACATGTATCTGTGTTAAAATAATCCAGTTTTATAGACATTTCTAGACAGTTTTATAGGCTGTCTCTAAAGTGCAATACTCTGTTTGGTCTCAAGTTAACAGGTGAGATTATGATGCGACTCTGCATTTGTTCTTGCATTTTGATTGTGCTGCCTTTATTTTGCATGTGTAAATGCTACGATTCCACGGTCAGCGTGTGTGTGTTTCTAGGGGGTGAAACCTAACATGTGCAGTAATGACCTTGATTATATTTTAAGACCTCTTAGGCCCCTTTTCAAAAAAAAAAAGAAATTTTAAAGACTTTCAAAGACCTTAGTGACATGTTTTACAAAATTTAGACTTTTAATGACTTTAATTACTGTATTAAAATTCAAAGCATGATCACTTCAGATGTGTTTTAAGGAATTTAATGACTGCTACAATCCCTGCCTTTTTTCCAAATAAAAATAAAATTCTCAAAGAATGAACATTTATATTATCTTCTGGAGACTGATTTTTTAAAAGGTCCCCACAAAGATAAAAACATCTTCACAAAAATCCCCACAAAGCATATATTTTTCAATCACACCCAAGTACAAACACCACCCCTAATGGAAGTCATAGTTTTCTTTGTGTTCTCGATTGTTATCATTTTTAAAAATACCTTGCATACAGGGTGAGGTTTGCTTTGAGTTTGTCATGTTGTAAAGCATGAAAAGATGACATTGTCATTCATAAGCAACCAAAAATAAACACACAAAATAGCTGAAAAAGGGTTTTGTCTTAGTAAGCCCCATGCCATAATGCAGATTTTTATCAAATGTTCTCCAATCTACTATATCTTGACGATAAACATATAACCAACTTAGATTCTTTGTCAACAAATAAAAAATCTAGTATATCTATGTTTTGTTTTGCCTCAAGTTTGGTAGCAATCTCATAAAGCCTACCTGCTTGCGCACTAGCATTTTGAGGCTTTTACTTTAGCATTTTTGTATTATACTCTGATTCGGAGTACAGTTCACATGTTTCAATGATGCATAACTTAAAGAGACACTGGCACATTTGAGAAATAGTGTGCCCTCTAGATTTTTCAAAATTTATATTTTTGCATGGTTGTAAAGCTTTATATACAGTAGCATTCAGCTGAAATTATTAAGCCCAAATCAGCGCGCTTATGAGCAAACAAAACGATTTCATAATTAATGTCACCGACGACATCAATTTAGCAGACGGAGCAGAAATGGCATGTAACACAAGAAACACTCGCCAGAGTTGATTCTCACGGCATGCACCTTGTTTGACTGGTCTGAGACCTTTGGTTTTAATATCAATGAGTATGAGTGATATTCATGTAATAGACACATTTGTTGATTAAAGTTATAGCAAACTTCAAAATTAGCCTACAAATTATTCAAAAACACATTGTTTTATAAATCATATAACTGAAGCCTGATTTCCTTTCCAATGTTGACTGAAATATATGCATTTTCCTTCTGAGAAGTGAAATGCCCCAAAATACCATTTTAGCACCCCTAAAAGAGAAGATGGACTCGACCAGTGACCCCAGGTCACACCCTGTCGACCATGACTCTTCCCCAATTCCGTTTTGGCCCATAGCCCACACGGACGCACACATCCCATATCATGCTGTGGGGCGGGCCTGGAAGCGGAAAAAAAAAAAAAAAAAAAAATGGCATGTAACACAAGAAACACTCGCCAGAGTTGATTCTCACGGCATGCACCTTGTTTGACTGGTCTGAGACCTTTGGTTTTAATATCAATGAGTATGAGTGATATTCATGTAATAGACACATTTGTTGATTAAAGTTATAGCAAACTTCAAAATTAGCCTACAAATTACCTGGATGTCTTTAGTCTCTTATTAATGTCCCTCCCTGCTTTTGGGTATGTTATTTTTATGGGTAAAATATATCTCTATTCTTCCAATGGCCTAGACTATCATTTGTGAGCAAATTGAAGAAATTTCATATTTTCTGAAAATGTGCCAGTGCCGCTTTAAAACAAGCAGTAAATGTCACTTCCAAACTTGAGGTGTAACATAGAAAGTGCATTTAGTAATGTGCAAGAGATTAGACACAGCTAACATTAAGTCCTTACCTGTAAAGACACTGGTTGTGTCTGCTCAGAAGACAATGGTGCACTCACTACAGTATCCTACACACACAACAGGTGCATAAAGTGTGATAGCAAACAAAACAACAGTAACATACAAAATACCACAAGGGTCATTCCTTGAAGTTGGAACACAAAGTGTGACATTTTCATTCACATAGGATTTAGGTTTTGGATGTTGGAAGTATATCAGAGATTTTCAAAGCATTGAAGTATTATTTTGCCTGATAATTTTCCTATTTTCTAACAAGTGAATCATCACCATACAATAGAACACCATGTCTTTAATATACATGCATTACAACATTTCAGAAATAACAAAATTAGTTTCAACAAATTCAACCAAATAACTTCCAGGTATAAAGAAATATCAAAATATATGTCAGGAAGTAACATGAGACACCAAATATCACACCTGTGGTGTCCAAGTTGGATGTTACTAACAGCTCTATCATTTGTATTTGATGTCAACCAACTAAGAGCCGTTTATAGTCCAGGCTTGAAGCTGTTCCACCATGCAAAACAAGATCAAATCTGAGACGCGTCGCCCTGCGCCGATCGCAGTGAGTCTTTGCGCCGAGCATAGCATGCAACAAAAGTACAATTGACCTCTGCTGTATTGGCCAATCGCGCAAACGTATTACGTTACTAGGATGCCTTGTTACTAGGTCAAGTACAGCTGTGCATACGCAGTCGACGCAGATTTTAGCGACACGTCTCAGATTTGATTCCAGACAATATGTACTCATTTATAGAAGAAGTGAAAAAGCTTTGTAATATTTCAAGATGTAATAGTGTCTCACTGTGTTTCAACTTCATAGAATGGCCCACACACATACTATTAGGGGCTACTCATCTCCGACCACTTGAATTAAACACTCAGTTTTAATTAGTCTTGAAATTGTGGCAAATTTTAAAATGTCAAGAAAACATTTTCTATCCTTGAAACCAACAGGTTGTTTTCAGAGATTTAGGAGCTTTCAATTTTCACAACAGATGCTTCTGGGACGTTAACAAATGTTTTAACATGACCATTCCTTGTGTAAAGTCCCTGCCTTTCTGGTAACTAATTTTGAGTCTATAACGAACCTATGATTAATCATGTGTAAAGGTAAAGGGGACGGACCTGTGTACACAGGAACGGAGTGCCCATCTCTCTTTCGAAGCGATTGGGCCAGACACCACCATATAATGTTGCTGTAGTGGGATCGCCACACCTCATCTACAGCGAGTCTGTTACCTTCCAGCATTGAATAATGCCGGTACCATTATACACCTGGGTAGGGAGGAGTAAGTGATGGTAAAGTGCACTACTCAAGGACACAAACACGTTTGGCCGCAGTGAGGACTCGAACCACGAACTTTGGATTTGCGGAACGAGCGCTCAATCCACTGGACCACACGTTGCCCTACATGTGATTGGCATAAAGAACACTCACATGATATAAAGTCATCCATCCTGAGTTTTCACACATCCAAGGCAAATCTTAAACCAGCCTACGAGAACTTGATAGCTAATTATGTGGTGACATCATCAATGAGGAGTGTGTATTACTGTATGATATCGCTGAGGTGGAAATAAAGTTTACAAACACAAGTTAGCACATGCGTCTACGACATGTTAGAGGTGCGAAGAATATGCCCATACAGTTAAAGCATTCAATAGCCTTATCAAGCCTGGTTGTTGAGCGCTCGAATTTTTTTAAAAGCACAAGCCTGACAAGGCTCACAGATACTGTCGAGCAGTGCTTGTTCGTTGCCCGGCATGACGTCACCGTGTCAACGCATCTATAGACCAGCTAACATCTATAGACCACGATATAAATAGAGTCTGATGACCATATCAGCTTTAAAAACTTGAACTGCTTAGTGAAAACAAAATGCACTGATTTGATAAAAAAAGGATATTTCACAGCTAGGGTCATTCATTGCCAATTCAACAAATCGCGTACACCATCACCTCTGGATTTCTTTCCTTTTGAGTGTTGTATGTAGAGATATCATGAGAAACTAAAATCCTGAAAAATTTTTGAGCTCTGTACCTCTTCGTTTTCACGCTCCAGCAATTTTAAATTTGAGGGGGGAGACCTCAAAAACATGTACGGTGTGAATGTGTGAAGAAATTCAATATAAGAGGGCCAGAAATTACAGAACTTACACCCTCAGATCCTTAAGCTTGGCCAATTCTGGCTAAACCTTTTGCTGCAGATTGCAAATATGTGAAACAGAAAAAAATGCACCTTCCCAATTTAAAAAAAAATAAACAGGGGTCAAAAAAGGCCCAAAAACACTTGAACCGTACTTTGGGGACCCATAAGTCAAAAGTAAACGTGATAGAACTTCCAATTTTGGGCTGGTGAAAGCTTATCTTGAATATACCCTTGTGTTAAAATGTTGGTAGTTCAATTTGAGTGTGTTTACTTGTGCTACTCCCTTTTCCAGGTCGCTTGTGTCTAAATTTTGTTCAATGATGTTAAAGGATCTGGTTACTCTACACTTCAAGCCAGGCCAAGCCTGCTTCACTAGTTTGTGTTCAAGTCAAGGATTCTGGAAAACTGTAATAATGATAATAGGATGATTTTTATTGCAGTGATACAAGAATTTATCGGTCTCACTAAGAGTTTTAAAAAATTGCCCTCGTCGCTCTGTGAAGCGTGTGCAATATGTTTAACAAACACATACTGTGCGCTGGTAAGCGCGGAGGTTTCTAGTAACCCAAGTTCGCATGCTTTCGAGCATAGCTGTATAAGACAAAAGAACGAAACGACCTAGAATAAAAGGCAATTGCAAGGGGAGGACGAGCAAAACAGACAACTATCGTAAGTAAGGAGATATTTGAGCCCTTTCCCCCACAAAGGGGCCGCTCAACGGATGGAACGAGATAGAATAACGAGAAAAACTTTAAAAACAAAAAAAATAAAACAAAAAACAAAGAACAAACCATGACAACCCCCATGACACAACCACAACCATCAATAAAATACCAGCAACACACCACCCCTACCAACTAACAGCAAAACACCCAAACCTCACCAACACCATTTGGACAACACGCTACACCCTCCCCCACAACCCTGCTGCTTGCAGACATGCTACCCCTCCACAACACCACCGCTACACACCCCACCCCCACCAAACCCCCGCAAAACACCACCCCCCCTCCCAACACCCTGCCAACACGGCCACCCCCTTCCCCAAACGGGCCCCGCAACAAGCCACCCCTCCGCACCCTCCCAATCCACAAGCGAAAATCAAGAAAAGTAAGTAACTAAATACGCTCTACATACAAATAAAAAACAAAAACAATCACACAGACACCCAGAAAAACTACACAACACACCTCCCCACAATAACACAACCCACTACCCGACACCCCGCCAACAAAACAACCACCTCCCCAAAAAAACCCGGCGCACACCCCCCAACCCCAGTCCCCCAACATCCTCCCCAACACCCCCACCCCCTCCCAACACCCCGCAACACCCCACACCCCCTCCCCAACACACCCTGCAACCCCCTCACCCTCCCGAATCACCCTCATAGCACCCCCTCCCCCCTCCCCAACACCCCGCAGCTAACACCCACCCTGCCAACACACCCGCAAAACCATCTACCCCCCCAACACCCAGCATACACAATCCCTCCCCAACAACCACAAACTCCCCAAAGCACCCGACAACTCCCCAAAACGACCCAGCAACTCCCCGAAACCCCCACACACCCCACCCCTCGCCCAACACACCCACCCACCCTTGCAATACCTACCCCCTCCCAACACCCCGCAACAACCCTACCCCTCCCCCCTCCCTCCTAACAAACCAGGCGAACCCCCCATACCCTCCACCAATCACCCATCCCCAACACCCCGCAACACCCCACACCCTCCCCAACAACACCCGCACACCCCACCCCGCACCCACCCCCAGTTGCAAACACCCCACCCCCACCCCTGGCACACCCACCCCCCGGCCCAACACCCCGCAGCACAACACACCCTCACCAACACCCTTGACCCAACACCCCGCATACCCCAACCCTACCCAAACACCCCGCAATGACCCCACCCAGCAAAACACACCACCCCCCGCACAAAACCCGCACTCTACCCCCCTCCCCAACAACCGCAACAACCCCATTACCCTGCCCCAACACCCACCCCGCAAACACCCCTTCCCCACACCCGGAACACCCGCCCCCGCAACACCCCACACCCCCACCCCGCAACAACCCACCCCATCCCAAAAACAAGGCAAAAAACCCCCGCCCAACACCGCACTCACCCACCACCTCCCCAACACACCCGACCCACCCCAACACGACAGAAAACCCACACCCTCCCCACACCACACTACACAACACCACACCCAAACACCACAACCAGCAACCAACCCACACCCCGAAACACCCACCCCTCCCCACAAGCACCCCCACCTCTTCCAACACAGAACCCACCCCCTCCCACACAAGCACCCCACCCCCACCACACAGCACCCACAACAAACAACACCTAAATCTGCGACGCCCAATCCAACAACAAGGGCGCAACCCCACCCCCTCCCCACACCAAGCAACACCCCACACCCTCCCCAACACCCACAACACCCCCACCCCCGCAACACCCCACCCCCTCCCCAACAATCTGCAAACCCACCCCCTGCCAAACACCCAACCCTTGCCAAAACCCACCCTCCCCAAAACCCCTCTCCTTTTTTTCCAAACACCATTACTCCCTCTCCTCCTCAACACCCCACCTGCAACATGTTACACAGAAATTTTGCAGATCCAATGTACCGTTGCATCGGATAGAGCAATAAGCATATTAATTAGATCAATTGCATCACCAAAAATGCCCTTTCATTGGCCACATGCACTTGACCTAACTATGATTCACACAAAAGATGTAGGCAGACTAGTCTTTCACGTAGCAAAGGAAATTTTGTACATCCGATGTACCGTTTCAGCCAATACAACCATTGTAATTATTAATTAGCTCATGTGCAACCTAAGCGCAAAAATATTACATACTTTCAAATGGTAAAAAAGATGCGCACCAATACAGGATTTCATGCAGTGAGTGAAGGAAATTTGTGTATCCGATGTACCATTTCAAAAATATACAAATGACGCAGATTTATGAATATTGTTCGTCATTTGCATACCGAAATTTAACCCAAATACAGACCCAAAAATTAATCAGGTCGAGAACTCGTGGACCCGCTTCCGCTTCCACCCAAGTTACATCATCATAGCCCTTACGGAACTCCAGATAAATCGTACACAAGCAATGAACACGGGTGGCGGGGAAGACAGACAAGCATGACAGACAGAAAGACAGACGGAAAGAAGGACAGACAGACAGAAGGAAAAGTGCTAACTAGGTCTCTGCCGAACAAAGTCAGGCGGGAGACACAAAACTCAAGCTCAACCGAAAATTCTTGTGATCCTACTCAAAATTATCCAATATTAATATCAACATTGATGCATGTTCAGATAACCATAAATATTCTGAATCATCCGTCGGACATAAATTGAAAGCTCCCTAATATTTTGATCTGCAAAGCTTCACAAAAGTTACCTGACTTACTGTGAAATGGTAGTGATAGGTATTTACAAACATTCAGATAATAAAACAAGGAACACTGTCTAAATAATAGGGGATACTAAAATGCAGATGTGCAAGAGAATATAATCTGAAAGGGGTTGTATCTATTTTTACACTATAAGTCATGAGTATCACAAAAGGTAAAAGTGTCATGAGAAATTGTTATATAAAGGACCAATAGGTATAGTACTAGCATTAGGAAATGGAAGCTATAGATGATATGACATGTAAGGACACCGTGAAGGCAACAATAAAACAATATTTAGGATCAGGTTTTTCAACTATGCCAGATGAAAGATTTCAGATTCAGTGTGCTAACCTAAGGCACCAAGTGCTAATCAGCTCAAAAACAACTGTATTAAACTAGGGTTATAAATTATATTAGCTGAAAGGGCAGAGAATGCCAAGCATGTTTGAAAGCGACCATTTGAGGGCCCCAAAGACACCTGAAATTATTAGATTCCCTTTAGATTTTAGAGCAAGTCAAGGGCGCAAAAATCAATGGCTGGCGGGCGCGGATTTGGCCCGCGGGCGCCTATTGAGAACCTGGGTACAAGACAGTGTCATTTGTCTATATTTTCGAAACACCACAAAGCTTGGACATTGTACAGAAAACAAAAGTTCAATTGAAATGTGCATCAAACATTAACTAGAGTACAGAGGTGATGGGGTGCAGTATCACTGCATATGCTAGGCACTCTTCAGTTGCAACCCTAACTTCTTAGACAAGCTACACGTGCATGCCCTTTATATAAATTACAATTCCAAGTTGTGGCTGCTGCAGATAAATACACTACTTTGCACTGTGATCTTGTACATGCTACAAAGTGACCATAGCATACTTCTGGGTTTACGTACACACACACTCTGAAATTTGTCCAAGAATCATGATCACAGCAACTTTACTAAATATTAAACTCTGAGGTGTATATTTAGTGTCCACTAGTATGCACATAGCTGAAGCAAACTTTAATACTTGTTTAGAAAAGCCTGTATACTGTTCAAAGGTAATACTTATTTGGGTATAACTTAAATCACTGCCACTGGTTGTTTAAATCACTGCCAATCAGGGTTATAGCTAGGCTACTTCTGAAAATCTTAAAATTTACTACACTTATGGACTTATGGTCAAACTACGATGTTTATTTGCCAATTTATGTGGTAATTTTCATTTCACCGAAGTAAAGTGCCGGTCAGCAACCTCCCAAATGACCTTCTGTGCCGGTCGGTGGGAGTAAGTGCTGGTCATGGCCGACCGCGGCCGACCGGCGTAACTATATCCCTGCTGCCAGTATTACAAAAAATAGTTGCCATAAATATCATTTATTCAATGATTATCCTTGAGCTTGCTTCAGTAAATAAGTATACTGTTATTGTGGTGCAAAACTAAATCCATTATCCATTATAGATGGGATCCAAGATACAAATAATGCACAAGCTGTGATATCTTTACAATCCTTGGGAATCTAGAGTTGCTGTAAAGCTCTACACATCTATCTTTCCTACCTGAAATGTCTTACACCTTGGCTCCAGTTCCTCCTTGATCTTGGTTAGTGACTCCTCTGTTTCCTTGTGTTTTGTCTTCAAATCAGAAATAGACCTGTGTAATATCTCTTTATTCTGAAATAAATAGATTTGACACCAAAATGCTTGGAAGATATATATTGTAATAGAATGACAAGAGCAGACATAGCACAGATCATATGTAGAGGTGACTGCATACAACCATGCACATTCATTTCACACTGAGCATGTGTGGCGTAACAGATAGAGCGCAGGATTCATGATCATAAGAACATTGTAAATTGTGAGTTCAAGCTGCGCTGCTGTCAATGTGTTTGTATCCTTGGGCAAGATACTTAATCACAATTATCTCATTGACCCAAGCAAAATCTGGGGAGCTGTTACGGGGAAATTACAATCTAGGTGCTGATAGGGATGTGCACTTGTAAGGCATGTCTTTGAACAGCCACCCCTTAAGAATGGAAGCGAAATGATTGTGACGATTTCCTAATGACAGCGCTTTATAAATGCCTGCATATTATTATTATAATATAGCACGTTTAATTTAACCTCGGTTGACCTTGTCTGACGTTAATGTTTCATGCAATGATCAACATGCGCATTTGTTATGTCTGAGAAATTAGACAAATATACTTTGTTCGGTCTCGAGATTGGGGGTGACGTCATGACGCGACTTTGCAATTCGCTCTAGCGCTTGTATTGCACTGCCTTTGTTTGCGTGCGTAAATGCTTCAATTCCAAGGAGGACGCGTGCATTTCTCGGGTGCAAAACCTAACACGCGCAGTGACGTCACCCCCAAACTTGAGATCGAACAGAGTATAAGTATAGTAGACTGATACAAGTGGGGCAGGTTGGCACAATTGGTTCTGAGTGCATCTTTGATCACCTATTTCAAGAAAACTTAAACAAATGTCCTCATGACGTAACAGGTATTCTCCTGGAACTTAAGAAATTTTGCTACGATGTTCCCAATGTCGCGTGCAAATGACAAGTAGCATTAACTACACTTGCAGACACGATACCGAACTCAACTTCAACTACACAATGTACTTTCTCTTGTGCATACACACATGTACTCCAATTTCTAAACCTAGTACAGTTACTGTTAGTAGTTTTACAAATGTAAACCTGACCTGACTGACACTGTTGATATTGACTGCATTTCTCACAACCAGCCATACACAATGCAGTGGTACTCACTAATCATATCATTGTACTTACCTCTACCTTGTCTGTATGTTCCTTCCTCAATACCTCCAAATCACCCAAAGCACTTCTAGCTACTTCCTCAAACTCCTTGGCTTTTTTAGAGACCTTCGCCTTCTTTTTCTTGGCTTCTACCTGTTGCTTGGCAAGATCTGTTGTGTCTGAGGCAATGCGAGCTTGGAGAACTGTCCTGGAGTGGGTTTCCTCCTTCACTTGCTTCTTGAGTGTTTCTGCAGTACCCTATGAGAAAAAGACTCATAACTGTTATGTATGCCTTTATGCATTTATAGGTCATAATGAAGATGTTATGTTAAAAATCTTAGTAATAATATTATATAGAAACTCAGAGAAATTGGAGAGAGATTACCACTGGAGTCACAGAGGACTGTGTTTGTGTGGATACCAGAGAAACGAGCACTGATTATTCAGTCTTATTTTAGAGTCTCAAGTCTCATTGAATTGAGTTTGCATCGTCATAGATTCTGCTAGAATCAGGCAATATAAGTCTTTCTTCAAAATACATAATAAAAATAATAATCAAATCCATTAGCAGTATATAAAGCAAGCGGAACCTGAGTAAATTAATATCAGCATGAACTGTTTGTTATATTACAAATAATTAACAGCTCCCTCAAGCCAATCACTATGACACAGTTCAGCCACCTTCCAGTTGGTGATGACATTTATTTTTTGTTTTTGGTGAAATCAGCTGAAAAGGCAAATGCCCCAGATGCTTTGAAATAGAGGGTAAAAATTGCAAAAATGTTGCTTCCATTCCTGAACACCCAGTCAATCACTCCTGGTCCCGTCCCAGTCCCGCCAAGGTTGCAGACTAATCCCACCCATTAATCCCTCCAGTTCAATCCTCACAAGTTTTTGTTCACTCCCAAATTTGCCCACCCCCCAATATTTGATTTCGTCGGTTGAGATGAGGCCGTCAGTTCCACTTGAAGAATTCAGGTAATGGTGCTTGCAGGCCAGATTGCCGGCAAAGTATAGGTATAAGTCAGCGTGCGACAAATGTTACAAAAATGTATAAGAATTATCGTCAGAAGACATTTAAAGCAAATAAAACCCAAAAATTTTCAGGGGGTTTGCCCCCTCAACCCCCCACTGGAGTTTCACCCTGCGACCCCACCAGGGGTCCTTAAAGTGGGTCCCTGGACCCCATCCATTTTCTGTCGGTTCAGATGTGACACTGCCCACCTCCAATATCAAAATCCTAGCTAAAATGCCACTGTCGCCACAGGTTGCTATCATCATCAAATACGCTGTTGTATTTGACATGACACCCTCTATAATTTTATCCAGGTGGTGCAATCCAAGCCATTCTTAACTGTGATTCAGTTTTCATTCAATTTTTAAGTCTGTTGTATCAATAACATCAACATTTAATTTAGGTTTTTTCTTGGTGTTCTTAAAGGCTGACTCAGAGATTCCTGAAAAAAGACGCCCTCAACTTTCAAAAACAAAATCGTGTTGTTTTGCATATAAATAATGCTTGTCCATTACTAAGAATATGTCGAACATAACTAACCCCAAATCAAAGTCCTTCTTATAGATGAGTGGAAATGTAACCATCAAGCCGGGCAATGAACAAAGCATGCCCGCAGTATGCGTGAGCCCTGCAGGCTTGTGCTTTTAAAATTTGTGCTCAAACAGGCGTGTGAGGCTATGAATGCTGTAGCTGTATGGGCATACTCTTCGCACCTCGAACATGTCAGTAGACTAGGTGCTAACTTGTGTTTTTGTAAAACATTGACTGTCCACCTCCCTTCATAAAATCACAACTTTATACTAAATTTCGGATCCAGACTTTGTTTATACACGGTATCCTAGGCTATGGCACTGTTATACTGTACATAAATGTTCATGTATGGAAACAAAAATCTGACCCATCTCTAACTTAGGAATGAAGCAATTTTGGTGAATTCTTGATTTTGTTTTTACTATTTTTAATTAATATCAGAAATTATTTAGAAGCTCTGAGTCCACCTTTAATTGCATGTAGATATTCAGTCTTGGATTTCTTTATAGGTAAATATTCAGGTAATCTTAAGGAGATAATATGTAAGTGTTTTTTTGTTTTAACACCAGGTATCTCATATATTTTGTTCATCATATCCATGCACCTTTAAATTTATCATGCCAATTTGACCCCTACATGACCTTTACCTCAATCTGGCTTAAGTCAGCATTCCCATCTCAGGCTCTATAATTGTTTTTACCATGTTTGGTTTGAATGAAGTGATACTTTTTTGAATTGGGAACCACCAATTACATAATCAAAAGGCCGGCCTACATAATATTACAGAAAAAGTAATTTCTTAGTCTTATACTCTAAACATCCTCAGGCCACAAAACCTTTCTAAAGTTCAAGGACGAGAATTTGATATTCTTTTCTAAGAAATTTGACTTTACAACACACAACATAATTAGGCCTTCCTATCATTCTCAAGCAATCAATCACTAACAATCAAGGGACCATGGGTTCTACCACTACCTTGAATGTCTCTTCAACAGTAGTTTTGTCCTTTCTTCTCCTAGAGTTTTGTTCTGATGGCACTCCTTGATATATTTTGATCTTCTCAAACTCCTCTTCCCAACCACTTCAGTGCTGCCTACCTTCTTCATCTCTCTACCGATACGGTCCGTATTCTTGGCATCAGCCACTCGTTGCTGGCTTCTTGGCTGTAGCGATGCGCATACATAATTATGTGTTACTAGAATGCATTCATTAAAGGAAGTGTTCATTTCACAAAATAAATGAATATACCCAATTAATGGCTTCGTATTTTCAGCTGAATTCCTTAAAACAAATACTCAAATTGCATATTACCATGTGTCCAATGTTATATTCTGCAAGTAATGAGAACACACAAACAACATTGTGGAACATACTTGTATCATACAAGTATAATGATAAAGCATGCCACTTACGTAGCATGATAATGGTATATTCCTATCCCATTTTACCTGGCTTTAATTATTA
>JAMKCH010012966.1:0-49074 GCA_023653785.1 Ophioderma brevispina
CCCTCACACAGCAATACTGCTGGTGAGGATTTATTGCGAGCAAAATGTATTTGACCGGATGCCCTTCCTGACGCCAATCCCCAGTTTGCGGCGGTGGCCCTAGCCTTTGGGCATCCACGCACACCATGCAAGGCAGCATGTGCTGGATGGCGACATTAGATCTCAGAGCTATGTCAACCTCGTATTCTCAAAATGGCAGGCCACTTTTATTGATTAAAGCTAAAATTTAAAGAAGAAAGTATTAAGCAAAACCAGCAAATTTTGTGAAGAGGGCCCCAATTTCAAATTTGTGAGATGTATGCACAGTGATATGATTGGTAATTAGTATAGTAAACTAACCTGTGAAGGTTAATGCCTCAAAAGTGTGCAGGAGTCATAAAAGAATAGATTTGAAGTTGTTAGTTAGAATTCAGGGCTACCAATCCTATTCAAGGCAGTCCCATTATGTCCATTTGAAAAAGGCACAACTCAAATGATCCTATGACTTTTGACCTCTGCTACCACAAAGTTATATTATATATAATATTAAAAAAATCTCTGAGTCGGCCTTTAATTACCAACATTTTTTTGTAACCAAGTAAATTTGTTTATCATAGTATTTGCCATGTACGTAAGGTAAGGTTGTCACAAAAACACTGTCCTCTTTGATACCTTCACTTGATAGGCTTCTGCGTCATTGATGCTCTGGTGTACTAAAGGGAGGAATGTCATATTCCGTGATATAGGTGTCTAAGTATACATTTCCGAACTATGAGAAGGTTAATTTAAACCTTTAAAATATGCTCAAAATGCTTTTTCCGGGGGTGCAACAGAAAGGGGGATTTGAAGTAGAAAGCTTTGCCGACACATCCGAACATGTATATTTAGACACTAAATCAGGTAAAAAGGACATTCCTAACCCTTTTAGTAATCACCCTCCTCTTTTTGGATTGAAACCTCTGGAAAAAAGCACATGGTTACCCCAGGCACAGCATTTTGGGGGACTTAAAATAGTTCAGTTTTGATGTATAAAATGTATAATTTGATCATAACATTATGTTAATTGGATATTTCCAACCCTTTCATTAAACTCCTCCCGGAGTGCACCCCCAAGAAAAGCATTTTAAGCATATTTTTTTTTTAATTTTTTACTTATTTTAATTTCTAATTCCCGAAGACTTTATAATTAGGGACAACTAAATACATAAATATGACATCCCTAACACTCTTAGTAAAAACAATCCCTTTTGAGAGGGAGGACACCCCCGGAACCGGAAACAGCATTTGGGGGGCTTTAAAAATAGTTCAGTTGAATTTTTTGATGTAAGCACAATGTGTGATTTGACCAAATGTTTATTGCATCTCACAAACCTTTCATTAAAATACTCCCTCTCCGGAGTTGGCACCCCCGGAAAAAGCATTTTAAACATATTTAGGGGATTTAAAATAGTTCGTTTTGTTGATTTCTCATGCTGGAAAGTGTATAAATAGCACCCAAACATCAAATAAATATGACATTCCTAACCGTTTTAGTGAAACACCCCTTTTAGGAGTGGAACCCGGCGAAAACACTTGGGCACATTTTTAAAAAATCATTGGCGTTTACCATTCTTGTTCAGTGGAAAAAATCACTCAGAATCAAGTTTTGAAATAATGGGAAACATTTCGCACTTATGTTGAATTATGACACCGCCCGCCGCCCTTTGGCAGCAAGTAATCATGACGCACACATGAGAAACTAAATTCCATTGGCGCAGACACTAGTGAACGTTACGGCTATCATATCCATAACCGTATCCGTGACCTTGCGAACCCTCTCCTATATCTCTGCAAAAAATCAGACAAATCCATGCGGGGAGGGAGGGAATCTTGCCTATAGGCATACAAAGGTCATGATGGGGCATTATCGTGTTTCACGACCCACTCTTCTCCCGCCAATCTTTCAACGGAATTAAAGGCCTATACTTTTGTAGTGAATGTTTGGCAGGGAAAAAGTGGGTGTTATAAACGATATTGCCATGATTTGTATGTTATGGTGCCCTCTATATGCCCATGCTCCATAGAAAGAAATGGAAAACTATTCAGCGCTCAGCAAGAAGACGTGGTTTTGAATGGGCTTCACACCATTGGGAGTGACCAACTCCCACATTGATAGGCAGATTTGCTTTGCATGCACAGTCCTTTGGCTCACGGTTTCAGACATGTGTTTGGCATATATTTCCATCATGCTATCCTGGCGTACTTCTAAACCCTTGTCTGGATCCCGTCTGTCAAAAGTAGTTGTAATTATATTAAGTTAATTACATGCAAGTCAAGAATCTAATGAGATTGCAGGACTATTAAATTTTATTGTATGAGTTAATTTACAACTTTGGGGTCAGATTGAAAAGTTGGTCACCCTTTTGGGTCACGTGTGACATAGAGTCAAAACATTGTTGTGCATGCACAACAGTCACAGCCATCGCCACAACTATAGTTTCCGTTGAATGTGGACAAAAACATCTCAACTGAGCAGCTGATCGAAAAACTTAGGCCCAGTAGCAAAGGAGTGGCTTCGTGGATCACACTGACTGCCGTATTTCCCACAGGGTCCCAAGTTTTCTGGAGGACGGAAAGCACATGTTTATGCAACACCCTAAAGCTGGGAAAGATCCTCTAATCACAAGAGCTATAGACCAATATCACTCCCCCCATACGACAAGCGCTTTGAATGTCTCCCTGCTCAACCGCATCTCACCTGTGATAGACAAACAGGGTTTTTTTTGTAAATGGAGTCGTGTTTGTCGCCCCCCAATCTTCAACAGCCTATGACATGTTTCTATTTCAACCATATATACATTCTAAATGATCAACTAGTGCATTTTGTCTGTTCAAAAAGCCTCGAGACACCCTAATGCCACATTAAAAATTTCGGGATGCCCCATGCCTGGTGGTTAGCTTGGTACCACGCTCGCATCGGTACGCCCATCACTAACGCCACTGGCACCCACAATCCTTGCTCATTTTGTGTCTCAATTAGGGCACCATGATGATTTTTTTTTATACAGGGATATTTAATACAAATTTTTCCCCATTATCGCCGATTTAGTGGAGACATATCACAACTGGATACGTGTTTGATAACTACTGATCATAGGGGTCGGAGGGATGCCCGCGCCGATGCTGTTTGTGAAGATTTTTCAAGACGGAATTCTGCTTTCTGTGACATAAGTATCATATTATGTATTATTCCCTTCACATGGTTGCCCGCGAGCCTCAGGCCGTTTGCGCGTTGCTCGTACTGCGGGTATTAAAGGTTGCATTTCGTGATTCTAACCCCAGGGTGCAAACAAAAAGTGCGGAGCTGGGAGCGCCGCCACAGAAATGAAGCTCAATTGAGGGAAATGGGACAACAAGGTACACAAAGTTACAAGCGGAGAAATTCTTAAGGAAAAAAGAAAAGAGGAACATACGGGAAGGGAATCGAAAAGACTGGAAAGAAAGAGTTAGTTAGGAACTCTAAGGTAAAGGGAAACATATGGGAAACTCGGAGGAAGAAACCAGGAAAATATGAGGAAAAGAAACCTAGGAAAAACGACGGAAAAGAAAACCTTGGGGAAATGTGAGGTAAAAGATATCAGGGAAACGTGAGAAAAAGAAGCCTAGAGGAATGTGAGGGAAAGATCCTAGGTACATGCGGGGAAAAGGTTTAGAGGTATGAGGAAATGAACCTGGATGAAATATGAGGGGAAAAACCTAGCAAAAATGTGAGCAAAAAGGAAACCTATGTGAAATATGAGGAAAAGAAACTTAGGGAAAACCTAGGGTATGTGAGGAAAATATAATCCAGGGAAAACGTGCGGAAAAGAAACCTAGGATAAATGTGAGGAAAAGAAACTAGGAGAAATGTGAGGGACTAGAAACAGTGGGAAATGAGAAGAGAAGAAGAAACCTAGAAAAACAATGAGGAAAAGAGAAATGAATTGGTTTGTAAAAATGTGGATTGGGATATTAGAGACAGACAACTAGAGTATGATATATGAGTGCAAAAATTTGGAAGGCTTATAGCGTTGCTCAGCAAGCGGTCCAGGCTGAGGGAACTAGTCTAATGGTTAAAAATAAATGCGTAAAAAAAAGAGATAGAGGAACTCCAAGATTTAGAAACCTAGGCAAAAATATGTGAGGAATTTAAAGTGGTTTGTGAACAATGGAATTGTGGAAGCCAAAGTTAGAAGCACAAAAATCTGAGAAAAGAAAGAATACATATCTAAACACAGAAAGAAATATTTGGAATAATGATTAAACGGAAATAAAATGTCAACAATAAATTTGAAGCAGCAGAAGGAGGCAATTCAAGAATCAACCAAATCTTGTCACAGAAGAGAAAGAAGAAGAACCAGGAAAATCCAATTTTCATATGATGTTAGTTTTTTGGGAAATATAAGTAGGTAAATTATGTCATATGATTAACTGAGTTGGCATCAGTGATCGAGTCATACAACCTTCAAACCGCAGGGGGAGGAGTGAGGTTCAACCAGTGATGCCAATCATTTAGAGGAAAAGGGGTGGCGTGGAAAAGAGCAAATCAGACAAGAAACAAATTTACTATCTTAAAAGGGGATGAACCAATATAAACATTTAAAGTATTAAAATGAGAAACATAAATGAGACAAAATGCTAGTTGTCTTCAGATACCTAAATTTTGACCACTTCCGGTAAAATCTGGGGTTCTGGGCACGAGGCTATTTGCAATCGGACCATGGCCCTTTAGTCTTCCAAAAATAGTCGTATTAAAGGTTCTGAATAGCTAAAAAAAGCCAAAAAGCTCCGGGGGCTCACCATGGACCCCTGTAGGGGTTTTCTTTCCCGTCTCCCCTTCCAGCCCAAAACACTGCCTCGCCTGCTTAATAATGTTACGTAGAAATCTGCCACATGACTAGAAAAACAAAAACACAAATTCATACTGATTTTGTATTTTTAAAATTTCACATGCGGTTTGTCCATTTAAGGAAGGGAGAGGAAGGACGAGGAAGAAGAGGGGATTGACTAATTGAGGAAATGATAGGCCAAAATCTTGCCATGAGGCCCAAAAAGGGACTTTTTGACCACTTGGTTCTAACCCCTTCTGTTTTGTTCACCTGATTCGCTAGATATTCTTGAGAAAAGGCTTATTCCCAAAATTGGCAGTTGATTCTGATCTTGAATTTTGGTGTTATGAGTGAATGTTCGTATCACGCCTCCAATAGACCACGTCAGTAATTTCTGTTCCGTTTACGGACAGAAAATACAAAATTGCGAATTTCTGCAGAGACGATCGAATTTGCCAGTCCACATGGGCACACAATACTATACTTAGCCCGACGGTTCAGTGATATACAAAATCTCAACTTTTTTTAGTAAGTCGGGGGGACGAGGCTGTGGATCACGAAAGCCCCTTTAAGTGGGCTATTCCTTGGCCAGGTTTAGTCCCCCTATATAAGTCCACAGTTTGACTGCCATGGCATGTTGGGGACATGTCCTGTCTCGTGTCTGCTCCCTTGCATTATATTTATATATTTTGTCGCGCGCCTTTGTTGTAAGCCTCGCGGTTTTGCGAAACCATGTATCTGTGTTTTTTCAGCGTAATGCAGCTCATGCGATGAATGTTCAATTTTCGCAAGATTTGTTTTGGGGTGCCCTTGTGTATTCGGTCTTGTCTCGTCGGTCCTGTTCCTGGCCTTATCATGTTCTACCTTTGGAACTCCAGGTTCTCGGCGTGGGTTATTTTAACCCGTGTTTTTACATATGTTAACAAGTACGTCTTCCTTTTGATGTTACAGATGTAATATTGAGACGACTGATGTGAACCGACGCCGAAGAGTGTGGATTGTAAGGAGTTCCTTCGAAGACGAAGACGAGTCAAGGACCCACATGAACTGTTGTGTGAAGTTGCCGGAGGATGAGATTGTTCGAGAGAAAGGACCTTGTAATATACACATAGGGTAGACAGAATTGCGAATCTCGAGATATGTGATGCGTTAGATTGTGGTCTATGGAAAGAAAGACACGAAGACAAAGGCCAAGGGTGAAGACAATTCCATCTCTGTCAAGGGAATCTCCCTCCAGATCTAATTCGGCTGGTGAAGGTTCGACCAATTCATCCAACCCAAGACAGTTAAAGGTACCAATAAATTTATACCATAGTTACAAGTCTCCAGGCTATCAACCAGTTTCTAGAGCAAGTTCGCCAAGCCACTCCAACTTCTTATGAAGATAAAGGGCCATTGATTTATGAGGAATACGGGTGGATAAGTGATTACTTACGATGGCTGGTCAATCAGTCCAGTGGAAGATTCACAATTCTGAGCATCATGGCGCTTTCGCATTGCTCCGTGGAGGTGAAAGATAACGGCCAGGTCCACGGGCACCATGGTGTTACAGATGATTGTATTAATAAAAGGACTGAAGACGTGCGTGCAACAGCAGGGAAGCTCATCGGCCATTGTACGACCCTATAGAGGTTGTGCCTGTGGACCGTCATATCAACCGTTAGGCTGCACTTTGTTCAACAGGATCAAATCAGAAACCGCTGTTATTGGCCACAACATATTTGAATACAAACGAGCTTATTCCCAAGGTGGCACGCAACATTAAATTGAATGGACCGCATTACGGTATAGGACACCCGTTAGATTCTTTTGTTCCTAGCCAATCGATTTTAAAAAGGAACAACCTATATTGGGTGAAAGATAAACGGCCACGGTCCACGGCACCATGGTTGTTTCAGATGATATGTATTCAAGAAGTGATTCATGAGAGTGGTGATAGTTCTAGTAGTCAGGTTCCTACACTTGACTGCCGTTGCTTCCCGTCCCGTGGTAAGACTCAGCCGTTGGCAGGGGCCGCCGATGTTGCCATTTATATTCCGACGGGTCATGAGATACATTAGACGAAGATGCAGGGATGAGAATTTGTATGGTGAAGTGGATTGTTGATATGCTTTCAATGAGGGTCAGAGCTTCTCCTCCACGGATCCTAGAGAAGTTAGAGTTGTTGAAGAGGAGGTGTTATGGACGAAGAGGGGGGAAAGGGAAAATCTTAATTTACCACTTTCCAAGAGTACAGTTGTCCGGTCCGTCCGTCTAGTCGTTCGTCGGGCCGTCACCATGAATTCTTCGGAGTCAATACTTCAGCCGTTATCAGGCGGATCTACAGTTCGGGCCGTAGCAACGTCCTATTCAGGAGAAGTTCTTACTCCGTCAAACTACCCGACAAGTCAAGCATCCAGCCGTCGTCGTGTGCTTCAAGAAAGAGTTTCTCTTCTCCCTTATACTCTTCTAGTACCAGAAAGGATAAGGGTCCGTGTGCGTATCTTCTGGACGCCGCTTGTTTCTAGAGGTCGCAGTCAAGTGCGTAAGACTTCCAGTGATAATCAAATAGGACGGCGATAAGGGAAATTGAGTGTGGAAGTTAGTCTGTTGAACGTTAAGAAGTATTCATCGCAACGATATTCCAGTCATCGATTAGTCGACATTCTCCGGACAGAGATAGTTGATAAGGAAATTACTTTCTCCTCCCGCCTAAAAAGCTCACACAAGTAGCAAGAGAAGACATCAATATTCTCCTAGTCATGATTATTAAAATCTCTAGAGGCTCTCCTTCGGATAGTCCTTCACGTCGGAGATCCAAGTACAATGATCGGCCAGATATGTCAAGGATTCAAGACTGTGATGACTTATCATCTTATAAGTCAAAGATCTGATCTGGTTACGATGTCTGTATTACACACAAGCCCGATAATGCATTTTTTAGTATTATTTAGTGTGGTTGATTCTCAACGCTCTGAACTTAGACGGAGGCGTTCTTCGACAACGGTAAAATTTGCCTTTATGGTTAATCGTCTAGCACGAGATCTAAGTTTGAAAACGATAGATGGTATTCTAATCAAGAGTTAAGATGAAGTTAATTACTCTAAGAATAGAGTTAGAAATCAGTTCGTTGTGATAAGGAAATGTCTGCTTCCCAGCGTTATGAGTCGAAACATTAAGGTGTAGTGATTGACGTTAAGGATAAGGTGCCACCTACTTATGAGTATCCGGAAGTGGTTCTTACTTAGGAGTGTTTAAATGACTTCACCAGAACAACGAGCCTACCACGGTGCCAGCTCCTTCTCGTAATACAGTTCAAGTTGATAGATCATATGTTTGAGACTGCTGAGACTACTCAACCAATCTTGGCTGATGCTACTCCACTCATTGCACATTCTAGTCAAGGCACTTCCAGTCTAAGCAGCGCATGGTGACAGTTTTGGGTACATTCTGATTTGGTTGAGGATACGAAACTGAGGGAGATTTCCCAGATTTATGGAGCTAGTATCTGATGTTTGTCTCTTTCTTGACAGAGGATTTTGAAGATCTCAGTACCTATCTCTAATGTTACTGCGGCCCTTTCTTGGCGGCTGTTTTGTTACATTCGGAACTTGGATTAACTGCTAAACTACAAGAAACAAGTAGTGAAGCCTCTCATTCATGTTACTGCCGATTTAAGACAGACTATTGATAAAGTTCAGAAGTCTATATGGACAGATTATCAAAAGAAGACTCCCCTTCTCAGTTGGATTCCAGAGTCTTTCCTTCGTGTGAGGAAGATAAAGAGTTCTTTTCAGGTCCTTTGGTTCCCAGCCATGCTGGAAGAATAAGATTGAAGTCTGATGTGAAGACTTAGGTAAGCTGAGACCATGCCCACCGCCGGTGTTAAGGGCCGGTTCTACTAAGTAACATAAGGAAACAGCTTATAGGGTAAGCTTCTGGACGGAGGGCAAGGATGCTGATCTCCGTCACTTTGAACAAATTGCCCATGGTGGCATGAGACATCGAATGTAGCCTTATTGTTCTAAGTATCTTATGAATGGAGTGTGGAGCCTAATGTGGAGCTGTCTCACGAAGCTATTGAGAGATCTTTTTACTATCAGGATCTTCATACGTTACTGCGGAGATTTACCAAGATTGCTTATCAACTAGTGGATCTAGGAGACGGAATGCTGTTTGATGCCTTGAATTTCCCGGCCAAAGAAGAGTTCTATTGAATGCTCAAGAGTTAAACGATCTTTTGGAGAACAGTGGCCTAGCTTAGCCTCTCTGGGTGTGACAGAACTCCGAATATATTATATTTCTGTATTATAATTAATTAAATCAGTTTAATATAATTCATATAAATTAAGAGTGAGGAGAACTGGAAAATATGAAACGTGCAATGTGTTGTGCAATAAGCATGAATTATCTGATTGACCTAGTTCAAATGACTATGTGTGAAACTTCCTAGTACAAACATGTCAGAATAATGTTCGCAACCAGGACATCGGAGCACAGTGTCCTTTATCATTTCATTCTAAACTTCATAGAGTTCTTTGTTTTACCTATATCGTTTTCCTTTTTCCTTTTTCCGAGTTTACCTAAAACCGCAACCCCCCCCCTTGCCCATTGACAATAGTTTCATCGAGTTTAGAGAACTTTCCACATACACAATGCTGATATATATCTTATGTTAAGTTTTATCCAATTCTGGAAAGTTTCTAGAATTGTCAGAGCTGCTCAAAATTTTGGTACCTTTGGAAAAACAAATGTTAACATTATCAATTCCAGCAGGACATTTCTTCTGTACCATTGACAATTTTCACCTTTAATGCACTGAGTACCTGTACGGACAAATGTTATCCCATCAAGCTGCAGTTATACGTCCGTGTTTTCTTCCAGTTAACGGTTGACAATTTAATCCGGGCCGTCTAGACCAAAAGGACTTGTGCGATTTCGCGAAACTATTTTGAACTGTAACAGCAAGAATTGTGTCGCCAAAGATTTATTTGTGGACCGATCTACATGATGGTGCTCACCCCACGAGAACATTGATGTATCAATATAGGAGATGGTGTGTGTTTTAATTTGATTTTTAAGTAGGATGTAAGAAATTATAATTTGTGCATTGTGTATAATTGTTTGATTTAATTTTTGTATTAAAATCATTACTTTGAATTTACATCTTTGGTCACGTCATCTTCTTACAAATAGTCATTGTGAATTTTGTTTTATGAACCACGGGAGGTTACTTTTCTGACCTTGATTATGTCTCGTAACAGGAGGAAGAACGTGTTAAAGCTGCAGGAAATATCCAGTATCAGTCTAAAGTTTGCCTCCATATATGACCTGCATAGATACAGACCTTATGATTATGGCTAAATGGCTCCCGCTCTAACTATACTCTCCGACAGAGGAACAGAGTCCTTTTGGAAGTCGCTAACGACTCTAAGGACAGCAAATCCAACTATAAGGCTCCAGAGAGTTTCGAAGTTATTCTCCTACTCTAGCGTAGAGGTCCCAGACGTGGCTCTAGTAGGAGAGAGAAGGGTACAGACGGTTCCCATTGAGTTTTCCGCCCGTCTGCCGAGAAGTCAGATTTTGTAGCTACTAACGCCTATGCTAAGAGACATTAAGGGCTATGATTCTAAAGAACGAAGTGACGGAGTTTGTTTTATGAAACAAATAAAAAAAATAATGCATTTTTTTCCGATTAAGAAGAATATGGAAGGTTTCACCTATCTACTCATTTTTTTTCTTCCTGGCTCGGTGAAATAGGAGATCTCAAACCAATCATCTATTTACGTTACTCCCTCTAAACAGATTTATTCGTCCGAGATATTTCAGAATGGAATCCCTCGTCAGCTGTCAATCAAAAAATGTGAAGAAGGGCTGTTCGGCGGCAACATTGACCTAAAAGACTCCTACCTTCCTGTTCCAGTTTTTCCTCCTCCATCAACGAGGTTTCGCTTCGCTTCCGTTCTACAATCAGTCCCCTACAGTTTCCGAGTTCTGCTGCCATTCGGACTTTCATCTGCTCCCCTTTACCTTTAACAAGATTGTTGAAACATGGCGAACAGCTGAAGGAGGGGTATCCAGATTATTCGTCTATCTTGACGATTGGGTGTTTGGGGCACCAAACAAGTCAAGCCTGAAAGACAGTTAAGGAGCCTTTCTTATGAAGACGGTGAAGGAACTGGGTTTCATGATAAACTTAAAGAGTCAAACCTCAATTCCGAGTCAGTAAGACGGGTTCCTAGAGCAATCTTGGGACTGAAAGAATCAAAGCTTTTTTTCGACCGAGAGAGAATTACGACGTAATAGAGGAGGTTGCGTCCCTGCTCTGCTAATTCTGAAGAGGAATTTTTTCTTCCCCCCACCAAGAAAAAAAAAAAGAAAAAAGCAGATGGCTCCGTGCCTTTAGGAATGCTGGCAAGTTTGGTAGAACCTTCTACCCTTCTGCAGAATGAGTGAGACTGTTTTCCAGCTTCAACCTTCAATTTACTACAAACAGCCTACCGTCATGATCTCAACCGTCAAGTCCTTTTGAATACAAAGATCGTGAAGCATCTACTAAGGTTAACACTTAAAGAACCTTATGGTGGGAAGAGAATTCCACGATCTACCCCAAATTAATATTTCGGCCGAATGCCTTTCGAAATATAGGTTGGGGAGGCATGCCTAATGTCCCACAAAATAAAGGTGCTAGCAGTTTGTTACGCTCTAAGGCGATTCAAACAGATGCTATCTGGGAAGTCGGTGAAGAATCAGATCAGATCATTCCACTGTAGTTGCCTACATAGAACTACCAATCAGGGACACGAGTATCCTCATGTCAGTGAATATCCGCCTCCTCACTTGGTGCAAGAATATCATTCATTACCCTAAGTCTGGAATATCTGCTGGAATATCAACTTTAATTAGCAGCCAGCCTTTTCCATGGGAAAGTCAGCCAAATGATAGCTTATTTCAATCAACTGTGGAGTGGCATCTTCAACAGTCCGATATATGCAGATGATTTTCAAGACCATCGGCCCCTGTTAGATCTGTTTCGCAACCAGGTCGACATACCAAACTCCCAACATATTGCACGTGGCTGCGGACGAGAAAGCCTGGTGAGAGACTGCTTTAACATGAGTTGGGATAATCTGATTGCATACGCCCTTTTCCCCCGATAACAATCTGGCAAAGTACTGACAAGCTAAAGCAATCAATATCGAAGGAAATCCCACTTTGGCACGTCAGGTTTGGTTCCAAAGGTTGGTCAGCATGTTTTGGAATATCATCCAAGTCTGATTCCTGTAAGGCGAAATCTGCTGGTGGACGGAGGAAACAAAAGAGTGTCGCACCAAAGGCTAAATCTCTATACTTGACTGTATGGCCTCTCTCAAGCTTGCCTCCAACGCAAAGGGCTTTTCAGGAGAAGCTGCCTCCTTGGCGGCAGAAGCTAGAAGGAAGTCAACCTCTCATTATCTACTTAAAAAATGTAAGACTCAACGCTTCAACAACGTCTGGTGTCAAAATAAATCCAAGGTTGATCCTCATGCAGCCTCTGTAGGAGACGTGGCTAATTTCCTGAATTACTGTTTCTAGAACAACTACAATCTTCACTATTAAACCTGTCAAAATTTGTCAGTCATATGCTACAATTCTGAAATCCAGACTGATTTAGAGAAGATAAGAGTCTCTCAGATCGCATTAAGGGATGCGAATAAACGTCCGCCTTAGAGACTCCCTCCTTCTTGGGATCTTCCGTTCTTCAGTATGTCGCTGATGAGCCGTTTTAACCGTTGGATAAAGCTACGCTTTCGACTTAACAAAAAGACTACTGCGTTCCTTCTTATGGCTGCATCTCCAGACGATGTTCGAACTAACCTGCGTTTGTCTATATCTATATCCACCAGAAGTTAATGGAGATCCTGAAGATTTTGTTTACGTTGGTGTCCAGTCAAGCTCTCGACTATAACCACCTCACTGCCTTCCTTAAAAAATCTATGAATCCAATTTTCTGACCACCTTTTCATCACTACAACTAAACCTTCCAAACCTGCTACAAAACAAACATTATCACGCTGGTCACTTCCCTCTTCTCTGACTGCTTTAAGTGAAGTGAATGCCTCGTCACTGGTCAGTAACATCTGCCCTTAACCCGCATGCTCATGTAATTAGAAGTCAGGCAACATCTTGGGCTTTTCACTTAGGAGTGAACATTACTGAAATATGGGAAGCAGCAGGATGGAGGACCTTTATTAAAGGCGTCCTACAAGTAATCAAACTGTGGCCAAAACCATCCTGTTAGCAAGCAGCCAGAGTAGAGGTGGGATGCTAAGCATTAGTTACCATTTATGGCCCATAAGGTGAGGACTGCGGTCTATGTTTATGTGAGAGTATGTGCCTTAATACAGATGTGCTATTATTATATATACTAGCTATCATCATGTGTAACATGTATATGGCTATTCTTTGGGGCAAAATATTTCAGCTCCATAAAATTCAAATGGCGAGAAACCCCGCAGCAACTGAGACTACCCGCTGCCAACTTCTTCCACCTAGTGACCAGTGTGGCCGTCATGCACTCGTTGGATCCTTTCGTAATGTAAGGTATTAATAAGAATTACTCACCACAAATATTGTGAGATTTATTACTATTTACCTACATGTTACTTACGAATGATCCGACGAGGACCCTCATCCAGGGGCCCTTCCCGCGCAATGGAGCCTTGGGGAAGTACCGAAAATGAGCAGGGAACATTGTGGGACGCCCATTGGCTTTATGATCCGCTGCGGCACCGACTGCTCCGAACGTCCGGACCCGCTACCAGGCATGTCGCATACCGAAATTTTTAATGTGGCATTGGCGTGTTCTCATGAGGCTTTGTGAACACCAAAAAATGCACTATTCCTGATCAATCGTAACGTATACCTGAATTTAACCCTAGAATAATCTCACACAATTGCTGGTGAGTATAATCCACAGATGCTTACTCCACTAAATTCTGGACTCACCAAGGACAATCCAACTTGACTTGCTTCATCAAAGGCAATTTGTTCAGCTGGCAGCGAAGAAGAGCCGATGAGTGTACGCTCAAGAATGGACCTACCCCAAGGGAGCGTGCTCCGCCCTCCTCCTCGTTTTCCCACACAAATCTATAACCATACAC
Organism: Ophioderma brevispina; assembly: GCA_023653785.1. NCBI lineage: Eukaryota > Metazoa > Echinodermata > Ophiuroidea > Amphilepidida > Ophiodermatidae > Ophioderma > Ophioderma brevispina. Next base: position 13,949 of record JAMKCH010012966.1, read on the forward strand.
GACCCGAACCGTAGGAGTTCACCGGAACCTTTCGTTTATATCTATGGCAAGGATCTGAAGTCACACCCCCAAGAGCAGACTTCACCGTTTGTCGAAGAGAACCTCCAAAGCTTTGGATGAACTCAACTCCTTATGAAGAAAACCACCTACGTGGCAAATCCATCCAGACACAGGTGTGTGCTTTCCATGTACCACAACCGTGAAAGCCCAAACGTCATCTTTAATTAAACCTGGTCTGAACAAACACCTGGAGCACTGTGAATAATCCTGTCGAACCCCCTAGGATTTACCACCCAGTGGACTTGCACTATCTCTTTATAAACCCACATCAGAAAGACGACGAGGACGTATGTTCACATAATAACAACTTGCAAACTCACTGGCCCAAGATTGGGTGCTCACTCACTACCCTAAAATCGACGGCACGTGCCCTATGCTAATCATGTGCAGAGTATTGCTTGCCCTGTATGGGAAAGCATCAACACAATGCCAAGAGCTTGATTCAGCATTAAATGTCTCCTGTCAGCTTAATCACCGGATGCCTCGCCCAACTCCAACGAACAACTTATACTCCTTAGCAGGAAATGCCTCCACCAACATCCGTCGTAGTGTAAAGCGATCATGCAAGAGCGTAAGCTGCCAAGTGAGCACCCTATATCCAAACCATAGACCAGCTGTCTGCTAACCACCTCAAATCCAGAGAAAGTTTCTTTTCTTAAGCAAAGTCTAACCCCTTGAACAGTCTCTAAGGAGCTAGAGAGTCGCCTTGTGGAAAGAAAGACTTGCTATCACCCCCAAGTACCGCTATTGGTATGAAGCAAGTGAGCATGTTACCACCTCGAGCAGCTCCTCATGGGCTGACTGGGCAAGTCTTAACAGCTGAGAACCAACCTACAGAAATCTAAGTTTTTTAGCACAATGGGCTACTGGAACAGATCGGAGCACTACCTTTGATTGATGGAACAGCACAAAACAAAATGGAACAGGTCTTTGTGTGCCCAATGTTTTGGAAGCAACAATGCACTACAGGCGCTTCTTGCAGAAATTCAGTGAACGCACCCCGCCTTGTCCCCCTCTGCATGGATCATATTTGGACACTGTGTTTGGATACGATAAGACAGAATATTGTTAAATGTGAAGATTGGTGTATTAAATAATGATAATAAAAAAGACAAAAAGTTACCTGTTTCTCCAGACATTGCATCTTAATTACTCGTGAAGGAGGGCTTTTGTTTAGGGGCCTTCTTCACACTCAAAGTAAGGAATGCAATTAGTTCCTGGAGCACTGTAGTCTGTTCGCTTCTTAAGATAGGTATTTCTGCAGGCTTCTTTTTGTAAATTGGTATGAAACGGGCTTCTAAGGATGCAGTGGTTTTTCATCCCCCTTCAAGGGCCGTGCTTGTAATGATAGGTTTTTTATCTTTGGTAAGTGATCTGAAGTTCTTTTCTGTACGATTCTGAAAATTTGCGGTTTTTATAATTTTTTTATTTGGTTTTCTTCGGAAGTTATGCACTGTCCCATTTAAAAGCCTTTTCCTAATTTTTCAGCTCATAGTGTACAGCTACGGAGTTCTAGGAAGTCCTCAGTTCCGTGGCTGTTGCATTAATCGCCCATTGTCTTATTTACATTTGGTCTGAAGTTTGGGTTTCTTGTCTGTTCTTCTTTGATGAAATTTTGGTTTCACTCCCGAATCTATCTAAGGGTGATAGAAATGAAGTGAATAATTTGAAAAATACAAGGCGTCCAAGTCAGAAAGTGTCCCTGGTATTTGTCCACATGCTCTATATGGGTAGACGTTTCATATAGAAGTGCCATTGATGCAAATAGGTATTGCATTCAGATCCCGCCAAATCACTACAACTGCAACAACGTCTAACAAGCGGCATCACGGACTCATTTAATACCTCCTTGCATAAGTGGGACTTCTATATGAACGTCTACCTCTCATATTGGTACCAACATCTTGTTGCAAAATAAACTGAGACAATTATCAATTACCACTGCTGTTGTTTTGTATGACAAGTTAAATGCAATGCGCGAAGGACAAGAGCAATATTTTAAATCTGCCACTGATGGGCTGCCTTGTACGTCAAGTTAGTGGAATTTTTTTGGAACATGCAACGTGGATACAGCTCAGTTCACGCCACAAGGAAAGAGCCTGTCCTGTTAACAAATACCATCACACTCAGAGTGTAAGCAGAAGTTTGGAGATCTGTCAGTAATATCGTAATAAAAATGTGCCCGCCTTATCCGTTTGTTGCTATTTACAAAAATGTTGAGAAGTATCACATAACTGAACAAGTTAAAATCTGAACAAGGAACGTTGTGGTTGTCCCCGAAATTGAATGTCTTGTCTGCATATCCAAAAGCGGGGTCAGTGGCCAACTGCAAGCATAGCATTGTAAGAGGTCGAAACGTCGACGTACTTTCTGCAGTGGCTCAGAACCGTCCTCCAGGTTTTCTTGGAAGCTTCTCCTTATCACTGAGCTGGAGTTTCTTAAACAATCTCTGTGAATACCACAAGGTGCATACGAGAGTAATCCACCAAGAGGGCCAGCATTCTCTTTTGATTTTTGCTCAACGGATGGGTGACAAAAGGAATGGGAACAATCATGGACCATTCCTGTTCTGTTTTGATAGGCAAGGTCAATTGCCACCATGCTTCAGATGATTAACGATGCCACAGAGATTTTGAGTCGTCCATATATTGTGTCATTTGTAGTTGTATTTCTTTATAGGATTAGACCCTCAATATAATTTTTCTTACCTTGTATTGGGCTCAGAAATTGCCTTGAAAGTGAAAACAAAGGGTGCTTCTTAATTTGCTCATATTTCAATATCAAACAGGCTGATTTAGCATGTTGATCCTATAGGAAATTAAGAATTTCACATTTTTTTGTACCGAAGAATATTTCTCAACTTATCCTTTCGGTGGAGTACTTTTGATTGGAAAATTTTTTACATCAGAGCAAACATCAGAATTTTCAATATTTTTTGGGGACACCTGACATGTGAAATCTCTCGTTGCACCTTTAATGATGACATTGTTTCCATTCATGAACAGAAGCTACACCCGATTTCGCATACAGAGAAATGGTAGTTTTAGCATGTTTTGGTGGCACAGGATTGGTGTGCCTCCACACAGCAAGGGAAATGTAAAAAGCGCCTTACAGTTTCAGCAGTCTGTGTATTGCATTGACACATACAGGTGGAATGGCCCCAGTGCCCTGGTATTACGCCTCTTTATATTCACTGACTTCAATGTATGTTCCAACTGTTTAACTTTCATTTCGATAACACTCTGTATTGATCTTTTGTAGACATTGTCTTTCTATTTTTTATGTATTTTTTAAGCATTTAACAGCAGTTACTAATTAAGTAACGCTGACGAGTGGTCAAGATAGCGATTAACTCCCTTTTGAAGATCAGCAAGTCCGTGTTTATCTACATGAAGAGGAGGGGCTAGATCCATAAGCCTGCAGAGAATGCGTAGAATGATCTTCTGTGGGATCCAAGTTTGACCTTGGATTTTCACAGCCAGGTCATGAGACTTGACTGAGCGCCTAAGACGGGGTAACTGAGAGCAGCAACTCAGGTTAGCAGCTGGTAAGGAGATCTGGATGTTGTCCATAAAACATGCGGTGGAAAGGAGTGACAATTCCAACGCCCACTGCGATGAAACGTGGTTGGATGTGATGAGAGGCGAGGGCTTCCTATCAAGGATACAATGATCGAAAATGGCAACATTATGGATTGCTCGCATTCCAGGTTGGATCGAACCATGGATTATAATAACAGCCCTTGGTGCTCAAGATAGGGTGCAGTCGGAGGAGCATCCACTAATCCCCGTTTTAGCTATTTGTTATCAAGGAGACATGGACATATCCTTTACTGATTGAGTAAATGCCTGTCGACCTTCCTAGTTTTTCCAAAGAGTGGAACATATGGATAGCCGGTTGCAGAGTCTTTCTTGTTGATATTGCTACAGTTTTTTATTACGTGGCAGCACCAAATATACCTTCAATGAAGTGCCAGACTCGAATTACTGCAAATTCTGTGAGAGAGGCAGTTGCTGGGATTCTGTTATTTCCGCCCCTCACCACCACTAGCCCACCTCCCCACCCCCCATAACTCTGACGGGCATTGCAAGTGGCTATTGGTGAACAACCAATTTCGTTGATTGTTGGCCTTTAATTTTCAATAGGGTTAATGAGAAAAATATGAACCTTTCTTCTGATACACAATCACAATTTCGATGGAGTAAAGGGGGGACGAGGTTGTCGATCGGGTCACCCACGTTTAAATCGTCTCGGTGCTATACTTTTAAATTATTTTAAATATTTAACTATTGTGTTGGAATAGGTATCACTTTCTCAAACAATGGTATAATTTTCGTCTGAAATGCTTCCTACGTAAGATGGTGCTAATTATTGATGTAGCTCATAGGATTAAATAAGGAATAGTTTCGACTATTTAATACCTAATACATCATCAAGTAGAGGGAAGGGTTAGGGGCAAGCCCCATTGTCAAACAATGGGCTCCCCCCCACCATTAATTTGCCACAATTTTTCATCCACATCGGAATAAAAATTTGACGCCTAACGCCAAGGACTTTAAGGTCTGTAGATAGGACAACTATTTATACCTGGGGTTAAAATGCTCGGATTGTTGAAAAGTGGTGACTGTTCGTTTATTAGCCTCATTTTGTGGATTAAAAATATTATTTGATTCACAGAGTCATTAGGATTCAGTCCATTTGGTTGGTGTTTGGTCACACAGTGGTTGTGTGACAAATCTGATGTGATTTGTAGACTATGTGTATCAATCAGAACAGGCTCCAAAGTGCATTGAAATGCCAACGAAATCTCCAAACAGAGCCAGGGCACAAAGAAAAACATGGTATGACAAACGTGCCAGGAAAACATTATTCAAACCAGGTGACAAAGTTTGGCACTTTTCCAATACAAGGGCATCCTTTGCAAGGCCAAGTATTCTGGACCATATGAGATGAGAACAAAGGTGGGAGACCTTGACTATGTGATAAAAACACAAGGTAGACGTAAAGTCGTACATTATGTCGCATAAATAGCTCAAAGAGTATAATGATAGAGATGTATCGTAACACTGAGAGCAGTGTAAACAAAGAAAATGATTATGGTGTAAAGTTGCAAAATTCTGACATACTTGGCAATTTAGACAAGAAACTAGTCATCTCCCCAGAAACAGTCACCAGGTGAATTGAAGAATTCATTAAGGAGGAAACATATTTCCTATGTAACCCAGTTGAGACACATGTCATAACTCAGAGCCTATTCAAGCAACACTCTTAGTAGGGTGAATACCAATTCAAATTTGCAACATACAGAAAGGAGGTGAAATTACATGTTAGAATATCGAATAATTGATCAGAGCAATAGTGAATGGACCTCCCACCGGTGTTTGGTTCCAAAACCTGATGGTCATTTCGTTTTGTCACAGATTTCGGAAAGTCAACCTCGTTCCAAAACCGACTTCATATACGATCCCTCGTATTGATGTTTTAGAGATAGAGTTGGAAATTCAAATTTGTAGCAAATTATGATTTGTTAAGGTGTATTGGCAAGTTCCCTCACTGACCGTGCCAAAGAATTGTCAGCCTTTTGTACGCCCATGGCCTTACCAATAAAAAAAATGGATTTGGTCTCAAAAATTATGACGCAACATTTCAAAGAATCAGAGTAGTCGCAGAAAATGTGAAGCTTATGGGATGATCTCTTGTGTACAGCCAGACTGGGAAGAACAACGAGACAGCTCCATCAATTGTTTTGAGAAATTATCTCACGCAGGTTTGACTGTGAAAGGTGAAAAGGAATTTTGCCCTGCAAATGTCACATACTTAGGGCATGTTGTAGACAAGGGCACATTATGCCAATTACAGCAAAATTACCCACACCACAGAGCAAAAAGCGAGGGTTGGTACATTACTGCACCCACTTTTATCTGTTCCCAGTTGAAAGTCAGCAGCCTTGACGGAATAAAGTACAGTATCACGTTCACTTTATTCACGTCAAGGCGCTGAATTCGACTGGGCGCAGGCCAAAGTGGGTTGCATGTTGTGCAGTAAAGTACCACCCCAAAAAGGATTCCTATGAGAAGCTTGGTCAGGTATTACAGAAAATACTGTCCAAATTTCTCAGAAATTGCGCGTTGCGTGTGCGCTGACCAACATTTGAGAAAAATGCAAAATTTGTATGGTCAGAGCAAGCCAAAAAAAGGATTTGAGAAAATCAAGTCTCTTTTGATGAATGACACAGTTTTGATTGCGCCAACTTTCAGAAACAATCAAGTTGGCAGTATGCCAGTTGATTAGGCTGTGGTGGAGTTCTCATGTAAGCAGATGAAACATGATGTAGATTATCCTGCTATGTTATTTTTTCTAAGAAGTTTGACAAACATCAGAAAACTATCAACAATTGAGAAAGATATCTTGCTTGCTATTGTCAGTGCCAAAATTTTGAAGTGTACTGAGTACAACAGGGCACCCAGTTCTAGTGTACCACGGATCACAATCCGGTGACTTTCATCCACAAGCATGAAAAATAGAAATCGGAGACTTGTCAGGTGGAGTTTAACCCTACAAGAATACAAAATGGACAAAGACACTATCAAGGAAATATCTTGGCAGATGCATTGTCCAGAATTAGTATTACAACTGTAATATAGACTGAAGGTAGCACAGCAAGCACATTATAAAAAAGTGTAAATTTGCACTGTGTAAACTGTATAAGATAACACAAAATGGTACAATGGTATAAGCCAGATTTGCGAAATTCACATTTAATTCAAAAGTCTTCAAAGGATGAGGATGTATATTCCCTCCTCCATTTGTGATTAAAAAATATTATTTTGTTCCAGATTTTTGTGAGAAACGGTTTCTAACGGAAAAAGTACTTTGTATATAGAGAGGTTTTCGCCAAATGGGAAGGATACGGTTACGGATACGATAGCCGTAACCGTTCATGGGGCTGCGCAAATAAATTAGTTTCTCATGTGTGCGTCATGATTATCGCTGCTGTTACGGGGGTTGCCTCTCAAAAGGGTTTTTTTTTACTGTTAAGGGTAGGGATTGTCTTTCCCCATTATTATGGATTTAGGTGCTCTAAGTATAAATTTTGGGAATGAGTAAATTAAAATAAACTATTTTTGAAATATATAAGATCTGGCTAAAATTGCTTTCAGGGGTGCCACTCCGGGAAAGGAGTATTGTAATGTGAAATGGTAGGAATAGCACTGAACATAATGTTGTGATCAAATTATACATTTTATAATCAGTAATTAAACTGAATATTTTTAAGTCCGTGTAGAGGGTGAAAAGCCCCGAGCCCGACGAGTCCCCGAAGAGCAAAACTGCGGCAGGGCGAATCGGAGTAAACTGCCGCGCGCGAGTATCGTCAGTCACAGGAGATAGACCGAGATGGAAGGAAGAACAGAGGAAGCCAGGGGCAGAGATGTAGAGCAAGAGAGCGAAAGGAGAGAGGTGGAAGAACAAGCGCGAGAAACTAGGGCTTTTCCGGGGGGTACTAAAAAATAGGGTAGGAACTGCTATTTACCTGATTTAGTGTATAAATATAATGTTCGGCTATGAGAAATTCAAATAACCATTCTTCACCCCGGAAAAAGCATTTGAATATTTTAAAATAGTGTTTAAATAAACTTCTCATAGTCGGACATGTGTAATTAGATACCTACATCACGTAAAAATATATGACATCATTCCTAACCATTTAAAGGTTTAAAACCCCTTTTTGAAAGCACACCTCCGGAACAGCATTTGGCATTTTGACGCGGGGGACATTAAAATATAGTTCGGTTGAATTTCATAATAAGAAATTGTGTAATTGAGGACATAAAAATATGTTAAAGACACTATCAGTGATTGCTAAATCAGCAAATCGGAAAAATCATCAAAAATCAGATTTTGATGTAATGTAAGAAGTACAGGTATCGCAACATACCCTGCAAATGTACAGACTAGAAGCAACCTAATAAGGCAGAATCAGAGATTTTAGTTCATTAACTGTCCGAACGGACACTTACTACAACACCGTAATTGAATGGAGAATGTTATCTTGGGACACTGCCGTTTTCTTCCTTTCTGAATTAGACAGCTGAAAAAGGTAAATAATGAGGATTTCCAGCAGATTATCGATCTCCACTTTGAAGCTATCTGCCAAATTTCAAAATATTTTTCAAATCACGGATAGTGTCTTTAATTGGACATCCCAATCCTGTAACTTAAAATGCCCTGTCCGAAGAGTGGAACCCCCGGAAAGAGCATTTTAAGCATATTTTTGGAATTTATACAATAGTTTAGTGGGAATTTTCTATTCCGGAAATGTTATAGTAGACACTCAATCACGGTAAATAGGCATTACAACCCTTTAGTAAAAAAACACCCCTTTTGGAGTTGGAACCCCGGAAAAGGACTTTAGACGCATTTTTTGAATTATCGGCGTTACCATCGCTGTTCAGCGGAAAAAATCATTCTAGAATCAACTTTCAAAATAGAGTGGGCACCATTTCCAACTTGAGCGTGGTTCAGAATGATAACCGTTTTTTCACTACCAGTAGGACCGCCAGTGGCATTACTTCGGTTATTTTTTACAGGACGTGCCCCCGATATGAGCGTCAAAAAATTTTTTTAATCCAAGCGCTCAGATTTGCGAATGCGAGTACTCTAAGAACAAATTTAAATATCGAAATGATATAAAATTTTCGGCTTCAATTTATGTAAGCTTAACGCATATAAGATACTAAAATTTTGATTTCCAGATCGAAATTGGTAAAATATGTGCATTTGTGCGAGAAAATTAAAGCTGAACACGCCGAAAATACGTATGACCAAAATGGGCGCGAAAGTAAGAGGGGAGTTCACGAACGACAAAAGAACATGTTTAGGCCCATGAGAATTCGCCATCAACGAAAAATGCTACAGAGTAGTCTTGATGTCCATTAGGTCTGAAAAAAATCGTGAAATTATGGAATTAGGGCCTGTTAAGGACGGCCCATTCGCGATGTGTTGTTTTCGATCTGAAAGGTGTTGGCATGCGTGACAATGACACGAAGCATGACGCAAGAGATACGAACCTCGTGCAGAAATGTTGTTGGCGCTAGAAGAAAACCGAGTATTTATTTGTGTATCGTGGAAACTTTCTAGAAGGAAAAAAAATAGATGGTTAAGTTGTTATCTATTTTATTGGTAAACTGCATCGTTTACAGAAAGAAAATCACTCTAAAGATAAGAAAAAATTAATGTATGACTGAATGAGGTTACGGCATGTGATGGTGAATTAGTGAACCTTTGTGAAAGACTTGAGACAGAAATCAATTAAGCCTTACACCATTTCCACTCTATTCCAAAAATGTGCATATTGTTTATTTCGTACAGATGTTACATGAAGGAATAACCTGGTGCTCAGTCTACAGTGGCGAAACCTTCTGTGGAAAGAGAAAAACCCCCACTAAAATCCGCCTACTCCCAAGCCCCACCCAATGAATCAGGACAATATAAATTGATAGTAATAAGAGATACTTGAATATTTAATCTTTTGCGGGAGCTGGCCTGTGCACACAGAGGTGTTGAAAAGAAAGTATGCCCCTATCCGGACTCGAACCCGACTCCGTATTACTTGAATGCGCGCTTGCTAACTGAGTGCTAACACTGTGGTATGTTATATAAAAAGCGATAGATCAACTCTATTGTGGTTATGTTTTTATATACAGCGATAGATCAACTCTATAGGTATAGAGTTGATCTATTAGTTCTCTATCTGTCACCTATCATTTTGACAACGTGTTTTCAAACTGAATTTTGCTAACAAGTGCGGTCATTAACATCGATAAATCCTATCATAAGATGAAATATACCAATAATTTTATCTCATCATGCTAAAAATGGAGTCAGTCATGTTTGATAATATCACATTCGCCGGTAATTTGAAAAATGTAAACTTGCCAAAATTCTGCTGAATTCGACAGCTGATCCTGACTAAATTTGCCTTATATCGACTCTGTACGAAAGCCTATTGAAAATGTGTATATTTATAACAAAATATACTATTTAGACTTATTCTGCAGTCTGTGGAATAATTGTCTCTCCTGTTTACTAATTAATCATTAAAATTGCTCCTGAAAACCGCGCGAAAAAATATCGTTCTCTTACCCACGAGTGCTCATGCCGCTCACCAAATTCGACCCTTACAAATTGACTTTTAACGTCTATATGCGTCGTTGGCGTCCCTACTGTTACGTGTAATCTCCACCAGTCTATCCCACTTACTGTACAAATAATGTGGTCCTCTCCTGTGTTAATAAGTTAAGCATTAAAATTGCTCATGAAACGCGCGAAAAAATATCCGTTTCCTCGTACCCAAGAGTGCTCATGCCGCCCACCAAAGTTCGAACCCTTAAAAATTGACCTTTTAACGCATATAGCTGTCGTTTGGCGTTCCTACTGTTACGTGTATCTCAGCCAGTATATCCCTCATTACTTTGTATCAAATAATGAGTGTACGGATGCACGTCACCTGGAACGCAAAAATTGATGACGTATCCGTGTCATATCAGTATCCGTGACTTGCGAAAACTCTCTAGTATGAAATCCCCTGTCCTAGATTGAGATCAGACCAGATGTTAATAAAGTCAAACAATGGGCTCCACCACTAATTTGCACAAGTTTTCATCCAAATCGGAATAAAAATTTGACTTCTGTACTACTGAAACTTAACTTATTGATTTTTGTTTTTAAACGCCTAACGCAAGATTTAAGCTGTGATCGTACAAACTATTTTTACCGGGGGTAAAAAACTCCGATGTTGTTGAAAGTGATGTAAGGTTGTTATATAGCCTGCCATTTTTGTGCATACAAATATTATTTTGATTCTCAATTTTATTGAGAAAAACGGTTATCATGGGAAAAAGGTACTTCGCTTATTATGGAATCCCATTGTGCATATTGAGATTCAGGCCCAGTATTATTTACATATAGATTGTGAAAGGAAAATTTGGAATTCCCCTAGTGCAATGTTGAGATATGCACCAGTGTTTACAAACTGGAGAGGTTGAATGGACATTCCCCGAGAATAAATTTAGAAACTGAATCAACTGTTTATGCTTTGAGATCACAACAGATTGCATTATTTTGGGGTCCCATGAGTTATAAATGTGAGGTGATTGATTGCAATTGAGATATTAATTTATGTAACATCAATTGGTCAGCTAGGCAAGGTGATGTTATGGCCTGAGCTGTGGAAATATTATTACTTTAAAAATGGGAAACTTTGTGACATCCTTATATAAGGAGGGATTGAGAAAAGGACTCGGTTCCAGCAGCCAGAGTATGCAAAGTTAGCTAGAAGTTAAGCTAGTTTTGATCTGCAATAATTTCAGGACCTGGACCGTCCACCAAAGTGTGCAGGATTTGTTATATTTAAAATCCATGTGAACGAGGTGCGTGTATGAATTATTCTACTGTCGTCGTTGAAGCCAAAGTGCTGGGAATCAAAATAGCGTTCCAAAAGTGTGGACAGGTTATCGTGGGTTTGATTATATTTTGGACATTATAATGTTTTTGGGAATATTAGTGTCGTCGAGGGACTTATTCAACCTTGTCGTCTTGAACTCTGGGCAAATTGATCTTAAAGACAGAGAGGATCCCCTTGGATTATAATACCGATGATTTTAATAGACTGCATACTGTCCATTTTGGAGTCTTCGTTCCACTCGAGAACTACAACGCTTCTGTTAACAATCGGACATAACGTTTCACTTCTGGAATACTTTGTGTAACAAAACTGTTTGAAGTTTTTAACATTGAATTGGTACATGTAATATGTTTTGGACTACCAAATTCTTGACCAATAAAAATCATTAAACGGTGTTATTTATTAAATTAGATCATTTGTGCACGTCTCATTTGTTTGTGGGTTAAAGGTATTTCTGAAATCTTCGACGCCACGAGACGCATGCCTGTGTTGGAATGATTCCTTTCTTTGTGTCATACTGAAGGCGACTTGCCATTGGTCTAATTCCAACGTAGTCTACTGGCCATTTTTGCTAACTCCATTGGTCCTATAGCATTTGTCTACTAACCATTTTAACGCCAATAACCATTATTCTATGCCATGTAGTCTCATATTCATCGGGGGGGGTGGTCTAAATTCATTTAGTCTAATATCCACCTTGTCTATATTCATTTTGTCTAATACCCATCTGGTCTAATTTTTATCCATTTGGTCCTATCCCATCTGGTCTAATAATCCATCGTCTAATACTCATTTGTCTAATACCCATTTGTTAATACCCATTTGGTCTAATACCTATTTGTCGAATATCATCTGGTCTCATGTCAATCTGGTCCATGGGTATTAATCAAGTAGATATTACCAGGTGGACATTAGACTAAATGATATTAGACCAAATAGATGTTAGACCAAATGGATATTACCAATGGATATTAGCCAATGGATATTAACCCAATTGGTATAGACCAATTGTATATTATGACAAATGATATGACAAGTGATATTAGGAACCAAATGTTATTAGACGAAATGGGCATAGACCTAGATTGGCAAGACCCAAATGGTAGTAGACATTTGGTTGTTAGATAAATTGGTGTTAGACTTGCATGGTTATTAGACAAATTGCTATTAGAAATATTGGGTTTAGACCAATTGAAGTTAGACCACATGGCTATTAGACCAAGTGGGATTAGACCGCAATGGCAATAAACCATACTGAAACCGAAAGCATTTTGACTGATTTGTGTATCACCAATGCGACATCCAGGGAAAGTCTTGGTGACCCCCATAGACCATGTATACCATTGCTACATTTTTGCATGTAAGCCACCAAATGCCACACACTGTAAAATAATACAATTTGGTTCTTGAGACATTACAAAAACTTAATCACCAGTTTCAACAAATCTGAGCATTGGGTGTTAAATTTTACCTAGGATGACCTTGAACATTATGGGGCTTTAGCGCTTTAACTACGGTCGAACCTAGCAAATATATACTTTTCTTCCTTATAAGGAACGAACATTGCTAATGTACATTAAAACACATTTGACTCGATTCGTTGACATACGACACCCACACTAAAACCAGGAAAACGTCACGCCCGCATTGGTAAATTGTGATGATTATAATTGCAAATATTTGCGCTTGGAAAATAGTACCGACATTTAATTTCTGTCCATATTTGGTTGAAATGTTACAACATTCTTGTTTTCAACCTGGCAATTGACGAAAATGGATCATCAAGTGTACAATTACGACGTAGCAATGGGGAATAAAAAAAATTATCAAAATTGCACGAGCAAATTGTCGATTAAATACTCACCTTACTCAGCACACCTATTGTGACAAGCCCAGATAGTGTGTCCCAAAGGAAACAACAAATTCACAAAGTTTTAATTTTAGATTTTTTGATATTGTCAATGTAAAGGGCTCATAACTCAAATTGAAGTACATAAAATACATCCCATTTTCTAACATAGTATGAAACTATATAATAATATGCATGGATTGGTTTTCGCTTAGGCGTGCAATCACAAATTGAAAGGTGGGAGAACATACTAATCATTAATATTGTAATATTATTCTGTATTCATGTACTTACTGATTGTGCAAGTGAAAAGAATAATTTGGTTAATTGATAGAATTTTCGAATCAAACATGTTGATAACTCTACACTGCGTGCTTTCTCAGTTCTAACAATATATCTGCATGAAGCAGTTTGAGTGTGCATCGAGAAATAAAAAAAGAACATAATAGGCAAATCAGAACAATATGTTATTGGATATTATTCTTATTCATTGGTAAAAGACTAATTAGTCCGTGTGAAAAAAAATCGTTTTGATTACTTGCTACAATTTAGAATTAACACACGCTGAGCCTTTAGGCAATTTTACCTAATCAAAACAGTGCAAAGAGCTAAAATGTTCATTTGGGACATCAGACAGCATTCGTTGGGCAGTTGATCACACTACTATTTCATCAAGGTAAGCCCTTTTTAACTATACTACAATACCTTATGCACCTACTTATACTCACTCCAATTCTATTTGTTATTTTGTTTTATTTTTGTGGATTTTATCTACTGTGTCTGCTAATACTTGTGGGTACTAATTGCCAGGTTTATAACAAACGTATTACACATGAAATTTTAACTAAAAATAATATAAAGCTGAATTTAATCTAGCGCTTTTACATAAATCTTCGAGCAATGCTTTCATACCATGTTATCTCGTCCAAATATCATATTCCGTCTATCATGTGTTTAGCACCTAATGTCTAAATTTATTTCGTATTTGACCAAATGATTTATATTTCTTTTATTTGATTTCGTCTTGATACATGCATGCATGTTGTATACCTATAGGGCAATAACTTTATATGCTATTTCCTATTTTTCCTCGCCCTTTCTTTCATTTTCATCATGTTACGATCTTTATTTTTCTCTTTGTTTATAGACTTTCTTCTTCATGTTTTTTACATTTCTTGATCATGAATGACATATAAATAAATGTAAATGAAATGACTTTGGACAAAGTTTTACACGTTATTTTTGGCTGTTCGCCATGGTCAAAGTCATGCACAAAATCTAGAAACTTGAAAAAAAAAGAGCAAAGGTTTTTCAAACGCTCTGTTTTATCAGTATATTGTAATTGTTTCGGCCATGTTTGATCCAAATTATGTTAGACTTCATGGAATTACATACCCATCAATTTGTTATCTGGCGCTATGAACCCGAAGATAGGTCTACACTGTTATTTGTGATACTGTGGGACGAATTGCATTGAGAAAAATTCTGAACAATACTTAACAACTACAATTGGCATTGGTGCAAGTGCCGTCGACCCAACAGGTGAGACGAATTCTATGTTCCAAGGACGAAACTTATGACCACTATATGAAATGCGTGGCCATACTCTGAAATACATGTTTATTGACCGAAATTTATTTCACGAGATGCACAATCCATTTTCTTATTACTAATTATAACTTCACCAGATATGGCAAAGAGTGTTTAATTACACGGGAAAACCGATAGTAGGTTGAAAACCCCTTTTCATTTACACATCATGATTAATTGGATGAGATTTTTGTGTGACCATTTAATTCCTTTTGAGATCAATAAAGGAGGTTATGGCTATTCATAATTCATTTAAACAAGTAGAAGGTTCATCATTACTTTTAAGTGTGCTATACCCCGTATACCGTACATTAACCATATCTTTGCTTAACTGTATAAATGAGCATTGAAATGGAGAAAAGAGTGGTGCTTTACAAATTTGTCATTCGGCTTATTTTTCAGTCGATTTTCATTTTTTCAACCTTGAAGTACGGTATATTGTTGCTTTTATTAAAAACCACCAAATCTATGATTCAATGATTTATCATGGTCAACATGTCATCTGCAATACTTGCACCATTTTTTTTTATTATATTCACGTAGTACTATATTGTACTGCTTAGGCCATGTTGATCCCCGGGGTTGATCCAAATGATGTTAGACTTTCATCAATTACCTATCCATCAATTTGTTATCTGGAGCTTGCAACACTGGAGATAGGTCTACACTGTATTTGTGTAAATACTGTGGGACGATTGAATTGATAAAAGTATGAAAAGTAATGAATATAAAGACGAATTGTATTTGGGCAAGTGTAGTCGACCCAACGTAGACAATTCTATGTTCGCAATGACGAAATTTTACCCTCTGAAATACAATGTTTATCGACGAAATTTTACTTCACTAGAGACATCCAATTATAACTTATAACTTAACCAGATATGAAATACCTTTATAATTCACATAGTGTTTTGAATAAACGGTAAGACTTAAATTAAAACTATTTTGCATGATGAATGTGTGGTGCCATTGTAGTTTATTACGGCTATTCGTATCAAAGAATCATAAACCTACATTGTTTATACAAGCTTATACACTGTCCGTTTATTCTGTAGGGTCAGTGAACTTTTTTTTTTCTTTTCACAGAGCACAATCTAGTGCACTGTGCATTATTAAATCATATGGTCTCATATTTACAATGCATAACGTTACATATTGTTGCCTACAATATATAAAGGATGGTCCAAAAGTGACAAGGAGCAATTTGATATCCATACATGCCTACCATTGTTAAATAAAACTAGATAATGATAATGTGATTACTATTATCCCAAACAGCGTCATTATTTAAACCAGGCTGTTTTTTTCTAATGTCAAAAGAGCCATCAAAACGTCATTATAAAAATACATATCAAGAGGGCTAAAACATTTAACCTTGATCTATAGCATTAGAGGCAGGGGAATCACTATGAGCTAATAAAAATCACAATTCTCATGGCACAGTTCAATAGCTTTCATTCACCATTGTATTGATCAATACATCACCTTGTATTTCAGTATGATTCCACGATACCCAGGAAAGCATGGTCAGCTCTTGTTAACATTGCCCATTCAAGGCCTAACCGAACTGAGCCCATTGAATATTAGCATGGGGGCCTTAACCCATAGTGAATATTCCAGATTGGTAAAAAGGATAATATACTCAATATCCACCCAGTGAGAAGCTTATATTAAAGTCTGGTACCAACCAACGTCACACCATTTTTTCCAATGAGGTCAATTTTACATTTCCCCCTTATCGTAACAACATGACACTCAACATGACCTTTGACCTCAACACGTAACCTTTGACCTCAAGTGAACTTTGTTTACAAAGAATATATTACATATATATTTTTTATTTATGAAACTACGTTTTTTTCTCATTTATTTTATCGGGCTATGCACGTTAATGTGTATAAAGAATACAATAAATCTATTTTGAAACTGTTTTCTCCTCATTCTCATTTAAGTGCCTCTTCACCCAGTGTTGTGCAGGCCCAGTGCAGGGATACAAAATAATCTACTTTGCTTCATTAAACTAATTTTGGATCCCTGTCTCATTCTAACCATTGTTGTGCAGGTTTGTTTGCAAAGAGCCAACAAATAACTTTGTTCATTAACCTAATTTGGTCTCATGTCCTCATTTATTCTGTCAGAGTTGTGCGTTCAATGTGCAATTAAATCTATTTGTTTACGAAACTAAGTGCTTTCTTGACTCTTGATTCTATTAGGAGGGCCCGTGGCGAGCTGGATTTCATAGGGGGGCAGTGTCGCATCTCAACCGACAGAAAACGGGTAGAGTCCAGGAGCCCGCCCCAGGGCCCCTGGTGGGCCGGAAGTGCCAATGAACCCGAGATTCTCAAGTGAAAACCGACGGCTCATCTCAACCGTGAAATCAAATATTGGGGTTCGCGCCCCTGCCCCCCCGGTTACGCCACTGTTGGGGCTATGCACGTTTAGTATGTAAATAATAGAAAAATCGTACCTGGTTTTAATAAACTATAAGTTCAAGGAGGGATTAAACCACCATGATAATATTTTTTGACATATGTACTGTTCCATTGGCAGCAACTTGCATGTTACCAACAAATAAACCGGTGTTTTTGTGGAATGAGTATATAGTGTGTCTCACAAAACATGGTCCCTAGTGTAAGTAATGCTAAACTAACCAAGG
Organism: Ophioderma brevispina; assembly: GCA_023653785.1. Lineage (NCBI taxonomy): Eukaryota > Metazoa > Echinodermata > Ophiuroidea > Amphilepidida > Ophiodermatidae > Ophioderma > Ophioderma brevispina. Next base: position 31,568 of record JAMKCH010012966.1, read on the forward strand.
GCTCATTCCTTCACCTTGGACTGGGCCATGTTTACCACACAGAAGCCGACAACATCCCGCTGATCTATTGTTCCAATAAGAGTCTCTTCAACGACTTTAGTATGCGTCTGTGGAAATTTGATATCGGGTTTAAATTATTTTAAGGTTTTAAAAAACATATGTGACCGTTTAGAAGTTTTTCTGTTTGAGACGGTTTTCGGGTGTTTATAAAAGGGACCATTTTAGACACAAAAAATCTACACGGTCATACGATTTTTCTTGGGAACTGCGAAGTAAATGTCCGTGTTTTGAAAGGGGCAGCAGTGCGGGGACTGCTGGTGGTGTAATCCATGCACAGCGGGAGTTGCGGGCTGCTGTGGATGTTAACAGTAGCTGGGACCATGTATGTTCGGGGTATCATTATCATACTAAAAATGCAAGGTGTGTATTGCTCAATACACTGGTTCAATGAAGTTACTGAACTGCGCCATGGGACTTGAGATTTATTAGCTCATAGTGAGACGTTTGAAAAAGCGGAACAAAATTGGCAGCCGAATGCTATTCCGCATTGGAATGACACGACACAATCGTTCAGCAGAGCCATTCATAATTAGAGCGTTCACACGGCTATTACGACATTAAATTCACGCGTTCGCGGTAACAATAAATAGCTACCTTTCAATGTCTGGCTAAAGCTGTGTTCACACGGTCATTTTTTTCCTTTCAGTATGGCAAAAATGACAAGTATGACAGAAATGAGGTACAGCAAGTCACACAATCACTTTTTGGCATTCAAAAGTTGTCCTATATATGTGACATGAAAGCACTCCGAAAGTGACAGGAGGCATACGTGGTGGTATTAAATGACCATCATTTTCCGAAGAAGAAAAATAGAAAATGTTCCTATTTTGGCATCATTGCTGAAGTCAATAAGGACAAAGCACCAGTTGCAGTTTTCCTATTTCACACAGTCATTTTTTTTAAAGGGAAAAAGACCGTGTGTGATTCCCATCTTAACTGGTGACAAACTTAACAGGGACCTAAAATGTGATGTGTTGAAGCGGTTGTACAGCCGGGGTCATATACAAGTGTCCGTGGTGACTGAGTTGTTCTTACCACCCATCTGTCTAATGTGTTCTCTTCGGTGCTGTATGCATTCAATGTTTCAGCACCTGTACAGACCCTAAATAAATTGGGATAGGACTCTCGATCAAGAGAGTGGAGGAATACTGCATGAAATCGGTGCTGATCGACGCCGGTCGTACGTGGCGCGATAAAATTACGGGCTACGTCAAAATACGTCATACTACATAAATTAGTAGTTAGTCTATTAGGTAGCTTATCGAAAATGGTGACGCATTACTACATATCGAAATCATCTATGGGCATTTGTACCACGTTTCACCCGCTGACTGTACCTGAATGGCCTCGTTATGAAACAAGCCTAGTCCACGTTTATTCCGTACATGTTGCTATGGTTGCTAGGACAAAACCCTCTCTGTGGGACACGTCATTTCTTTACATCTTTACACCGGAACTTCAATTTTGTCTATTCGTTCCACTAAGATAGGTTACGGAAGATTCTGAATATGGAATACAGACTGCCCTCCTCAAAAACTAAAATCAAACTCAAAATTATAAAAAAATATAACTGTGCATTTCTGCGAGATATTTAGAAAGTTCCCCCTCGCTTTTATTTCTTCCAATTTGATGCACCCTAACCGGAGCTATTGTCCATGAAACACAACTGATAAATAACGGTACACTAGGTCCCAGTGTTCTTTGAAGGTTTCACGATTCAAAGGTATAAAAGGCGTGGTAGCATAATTGTTTATGTGGGATAAACCGTTTCAAAACAAAAGAAAAATTGTAACATATCAGAGTGCAATGTATTATTCAAACAGTGACCACATCAGAATTAAAATGTTGGGTGGACTCACTCTCAGGGGGACAATAATCAATAAATTCCATGGAATTTTAGAATGTGACTGCGTAAAACTCATGAACAGCCTTAAGTCCTCGTTGGTGTTCAAAGGACTCAGTTTACTTTCAACAAGGGTGTTTTATTGTTTCTACTTCTGATGAAACCTTAGAAGGCTGAGAAAAACACGACTGATTTTATTAATTTTCCCATAAATGTTTTTATTGGTCAAATTGCGACATTCGGCCAAGAAAAAAAAAGTTTGTCTCAGAAGACCGCCGCACATTTATGTTTAAAATATGGCTTTTGACGCATGCTTTTTTTTTCAGGTTTTATTCCTTTAAATTTTGTTTGTTAAAACTTCAGAATAAAAAATGAAAATTTGGGCCGCGAAGCGGCCGACAAATTGAAAAATGGCAAAAAAATGCATTAAAAAAAGAAAAAGACAAACCCGCATTTCTCGCATTAGCATTTTTCTTAAAAAAAACGCATTCGCATTAGCATTTTTCACATTTCTTCTGAGACAAACTTGGTTTTTTTTTGGCCTTGATACACGACCGTTTTCTTACGCGCGTGGTAGCCTATCTACTCAGCTACACCGCTACTACCCCGCGGCAGGATACTGCATGCACAGTATACACTAGTCCTGCTTGCGATGTATAATTAATGCAGATAGGGCTTGCAAACTCAACGTTTATTAGATCTATATCATGCTTGGCTACTGGTGTCAGGATTTATTCAACCTGAGTAGCTGATCCCGGGCCGCGTGTATCCGTGATTCGGACGCTCCTAACATGGCCCTACATTACAAGATATGTTTTTGATGTACAGGGTGTCCAATAAAATTTGTGCAGCAGATACACGTCAATGTCTTATAAAAACCCTTGTCCCGTATTCCAGACCTTGTTTAGCTAAACGCAATTTTACCTAAAATTTTGTTTATTTATTGAATTAAATTGTTTTTAAGCAAAACGCGTTTAAATTTTTTATAACGGAAATTTAAACCACAGTAACATCGTTTTTATTTAAAGACGCTAACATTGAGTGTATCAAAGGCCCTATTGTTTTTTTTAATGGTTGAGCGCACAAAAGTGTAATGTAATTGTTTTCCGTAGCGTTTTGAAGCTGCGATACTACGAACTGGACGATGAAGAGAAAGCAACATTGCTGTTTTCAATTGGACAGTGCAATTAGCCGTGCACTTTACGAAACACACACTAAAACCCTTCTTCACTAGCCCCGTACCTAGTTTAAATTTCCGACGCATTTTGGCGAAGTTAAAATTACGTTTTACTTTCAACTCGTTTCTGGAATTGCGTTTACTTGAAGCGATATTTTATCTCACATATAAATGTTTGCTTATCTTAAATCGCGCTAAACACCTTTTTGGAATAACGGGCCCTTATGTTTAATAATCAGTGCAAATGCCATGGTAATCCAACAAGGAACCAGAGGTATAACATGTATTATTATTTAATAACACGTCCATACAATGTAATTTAACACATTTAGGCCGCATTCCAGAAACTTGTTTAGCTAAACGCATTTTAGCTTAAATGCCGTAATCTCAAAATTGCGTTTAAGTAAAACTCATTTTCAATATTTTTCACCATTTTGCTTACTTAACCGGAAACTTTACACGCACAAGGTCCTTCTTGCTCGCGAAGGGCGCGAGCTATAAGAAATTGGTTCGTGTCCTGGACATGCGATTTACTAGCATTGCGACCGAGGCTGAGAAAATAATAATGTGAGATGTTTCAGAAAACCCACATGGCCAGAAGTATTGCAACATGCAGACAAACAATTTAGATTTCAAAAATTGATTTTTTAAAATTGCACCATGAGTTCTTAACTATACATTACGTAATTATGTCACAAATACGATTTTAGACAGATGTGGCTTCCCAGAATCAAATAGTGGCGAAAAAACGTTTGATTTGCCTGGAATGTTTCCTAAATATGGCGGGTGTTAAGAGGCCAGCAAATGATATCTTGCCGATTGGACTACAGAATGGAATACAGGCACAGGAAGGAACGTCAATAATGGTGCAAAATAATCACTAAATGGATTAATCGGATTGTCAGGGTTACTGTAATTTTAGGGAAACAATCGGAGGGGTTGTATGACCGGAAATGAGATAATGTCAATAGAAAAAAGTGGGAGCCACGTCCAGGGCCGTTGACTCGGGAACTTTATGACGGAAAGCGGTCAAATGAGAATTGAAAAACCAACTTTTTTAATTCGCAACCGTTGATATTTTTGGTGTGTGTCATGCACTGTGAACAAGTAATCGACATGATTATTGTAAACCAAATGATTTATCAGACGAGTAGCATTTTGACGTCTCTCAATTTTTCACACATTTTTTTCTAAGACCACCGTCTTCCATTGACTTACTCTCATTTCCTGTCCTCAAAACCACTCCATTTTTTTCCTGCAACATTTAATAACCCTAACAACCCGAAACAATTTCATTAAGCGGCTATTTATGATAAGGCCATTTCATTGTTCTGTGTCTTGTATTCCCTTCTGGAGTGGCAAACGGCAAGTTCCGTTCGCAGTTTCTTTAATTCGCCATATTATGGAACATGGACAATCAAATCAAACAGGTTTTCACCCTTTTGGATTCTGGGGAAATAACATCTGTATGAAAGCCAGAAATCTTGACATTTAATACGTAAGATTTGTGGGTCAAGATACATGGTATAATTTGAAATCAATTTGTGATCCAATTTTTTCTTTTTCAATGTTGCGCATATACTTTTGGGCCAGTGTGTGTACATTAATTAAAGGACGGGGGGGGGGGGTACGGGGGGGGGGGGGGTGGTACATATGGACTCTTTCCTAAAATATGTTTAAACATTTTTTGCCGACTTAAAGCACACCTAAATTTTGGCTCCAGTTACACTCATCGAAAAGGACAGCCAAAAAGATGAAATTGTTTTAATATTCTACTTTTCGTTGCTCTGGACAATCAGTCTAACATCAACTGACACTGGTAAGGGACTAACGTAAATATAGTAGGACATTTTGCATATAAGAAGTTCCGTCAACGCTACTGCCACAGCATCAACAATACAAGCGCATGGACGGGAATAAATTGTAATATCTCCATTTGCATCCTTGGGACTTCTACTATGACACGTATACCAAAATTACAAAACAATGGGCCGTATTCTCAACGATGTTTAAAATAAACAGTGGTTAGGTCTAAACTGTGGTTAGCTAGACGCACAGTTTTTTTAAAAAAACCCCAGGTAAATATTTTAACAGGGTGTTTAGCTAACCACGATATAACGCCGAATATCATCCACAGAAACTGTGACTTATCTTCCCCTATAATATTACGTGCGCATCAACAATATATATATGGCAGATTATGCCTTCCGTAGTTTAAATGCTATAAAGAAGTACACGGGGAAATTTCAAAGAATGTAGTTTAGCAAGGAGCTTAGAATATGTGCAAGCGAGGACGAAAAAACACTGGTATGGTCATAAATTAAAACCACTGGAATTTACTACCTATACACGTGGGGCTTTTGATGGGCATATAACACGAGCATAAAAATAAAAGGGAAAGTGCGGCACGAAAAATCATTCTGAAGAATCGGAATAGAGAGTAACTGGATTTCTAACACGAGTCTCTTATATAATAAGCTGATACTATCATGCACTTTGATGAAAAGTGCGACGAAGTTAAACACGTCTTAAATTACCCGGACCAAGTCTAAGTTTAAAGAGACACTGGCACATTGAAAATAGGGCAGCTAGAGATTTTTAAAATCGATATTTTGCATGTGTAAGGCTTTTATATACAAAAGCCATCACCGAAAAATGATTAAGACCAAATCGCTTCATTAGGGTAAACAAAACGATTTTATAACTTAACGTAGACGGCGACGTTAAATTCAGAACACGAAAATGTGGAGTTTAACACACGTAACACGCACGCCGTACCGTATGCATGTTTACCACGCTATGCACACTGTTTGTCGTTCATAACCTTTGTGGTTTTAATATCGTGAGTACGAGTCAAAAATTTATGTAATATAACATTGTAAGCAGCTTAGATTAGTGCGGGAGGCAATATTTTAGTGCAAGCTAAGTACTAGCGCACAATCCCCCCCACCCCCCCCCCAATTATCCGGATTGTACTTATCCTCATATCAATATGTCCCCTATCTGTTTGGGGGTACACTAGTTGAAGAAAAATTTTCCGTAAAAATTTACGAAAAATTTCTGACAGCCGTATTCCAGACTTTTTTAGGGTAAATTTACAGATTTTCTGTCAATAACGGAACTTTGACAGTATTTTTTTTTCACAATTTGTCTCAATTATGGAAAAAAAAAAAAATGTGTATTTTAACAGAATTTTCCGTAATTTATACATTACGGAACGAAAAAAAGTCCGGAAATTATGCTGCCAGAAATTTTTCGAAATATTCCGTAATTAACATTGTTGTAGTTTTTGTTTTTTATTTTTATTGTTTTCTAAAAAATTTACGGAAATTGTTTCTTAATTTACGGAAATTTTAACAGTGTTATGTTATTTGTATGTGTAACATATATATCTGTTTTCCATGGCCTAGATGTCATTGAGAGCAAATTGAAGAAATTTCATATTTTGTGAAAATTGTGCCCGTGCCGCTTTGTTAAAACGTTTTGACAGTTTAACGATGTCCGGTCTAAAATTTTTATACAGCTAGATTTGAAAGTTAATATTGCTTTGAGCATTACGTTTATTTAGCGGGCTTTTAAATTGCGATTTAACCATTGATTAGCGTTAAACATCGTTTGAGAAACGGGCCAGATTATAGACAAATCCGACGAGCCAAATGATGGTAAGAATTGATCCGCTATTACTGGGGAACTCAAAGCCAAAACCGTTCCCAATTCTTTTGTATTTTATCACACGTTTTGTGTGAATAAAGCGCAAATTGCCCTGGCTATGGCTGCCTGGAAATGACATTACGCATAGGTCTTTTTCTTTACGATATCCCCCCCCCAAAAGTTTATTTAGCGATTGGGGAGGAATTGCGATCTTGAACCCCTAATAACCCTTAGAGGTCTAAATGTAACATGGGTTACAGCCAAAAAAGTCGTTTGTTATACTTAGAGTTCACAAGTATTGAAACCGATCACCCTTAATATCTGTTTATACCATTACCGATTTTAAAATTTCAAAATCGGTTCATTCCGATTCCGATTTTTTTGTGTATTTTTTGCGTTATCATCAGCGTTTTCGGAGCGCAGAAGCTCTGCCAGAAAGTAGCAGATCGATTTAGGCAAACCAATACAACGGCGAAATAGTAAGTAAGGAACAACATACTCACTCTTGTGTAATAAAATTAATAAATTGATTGTTTCAGTTTTGATTTTTTATTTTCACCATTTGCCATCAGTTTGGAAACAATTTTGCTTCGAGGTTTGGTCCTCTTTATATTAATTTAATCGGTATTAGAAAATCGGTGTAAAGAAATTTTGCAGAAGATACCGATCAGATACCAATAAGGTCATAATCGGCCCGATTTCAAAATAACGATCAGATCGGTTATTCTCTAGCGTCATTGACCTATCGTGATGTATAAACTGCCATACAATACGCGTTGTTAAAAAGTCAACAAATTGTTTAAAAGTTTAAACAGTGTTTAAAAGTTTAAACAAGTTGTATTAAAGGTTAACTGAACAAATTTTAAAAAAAAAAAAAAAAAAACTTGTTTAAATGTTTAAACCGTTAAACTTAAACAACGTTTTCTCTGTGTAGTTTTCGAGTACGAGCCCAAGGCCCAAAGAACAAGGTTTGACCCCAAAAGGGTCAAATGGAAAAAAATAGCTCAACTTTCATCCAACTCATCCAAAGTGTTAGTTTGCTTCAAACCATTTACTATCCTATAATCAAAGTGATATATCTGTATATTTTCATATCATGGTTAAGAGAGACAATGTGAAGTGAAGGTGTGGCAGGAGATATAGTCCCCCGACTCACAGTAACGTCTACAATTGGTGAACAATAGGGCAAATCGATTCAGTTGACTCTTCAAGCAACATTAGTTTCACGCTTTATTGCGTTGTCGTTATGGAGCCCGGACATGAATCTGCCGTACCCTTATCTCCTTCACACCGGCTGCAAATAACCAAATCGTATATGCGCTGTACTGTGATATTTGCAACTAGCAACATAGTTGCTACTTCTCCTAAAAGAAGCCATTCTACATAATGGTAAAACTATTTTGAATATTTGACTGTTATGGGTGCAAGACGAAACAATTTGAACTGTTTTGATCGATATCGGAGGAATTTTTTTCAATTTGGCAATTGCCTTAGAGGTCAAACGTTGACCTCTGAAGTTTTGCTTGTAACCGCAACTGTTTATTTTCACACGATAGGTCAACTGTCAAAAATATTGTCTGAATAATTCTATTATTTGACCCTTGCATATACAGTTACTTATAGGAGCTAATCAGGGGCGAAAATACGAATGCCTCCCAATCTCAAAATAAACTTGAGTGTGTAAAAAGACCCCTGCTAATGCATCGCATAATCTTTTTAGACTAGCAGCAACAACTACTTATAGATAGTGGCGATTGTTTAAAGGCTGACTCAAACACACTCTACTCAAGCATTCTTTGTTTATATGGTTTTCTTTTTGTTTCTTACGACAAAGGTCAGTTCTGATATTGAAAAGTTACTTTCATTATTAGAAATCCAACATCTTACCTCCTCTTCTTCTTTACTTACGCTGCTCTGCCCCTCCCTTGGCTGCCTGTCCTAACTGGTTTTTGATCTAAAATAGATTCTGTGACATCTCAATGAGCCACTCGATGCTGGATCAGTAGCTGGAGGAATATTGGAATAATTTTTGAAGAAAATTTAAAAGTATTATTGACAGTATTTTCGCTGATTTATGATTTTTTTAATTGGATCTATGAGCTAAGACTTGACGTTGGCGAGTATCTACGCATCTGGCAATTTTAAAAATGAACTTAAGAACACTTCTTGCAGTGTTGATACATCGTTATCGGTAAAAATACAAATCGAATTGTTTTGAATCACCCAAATCGCGAATGCATTTCACTAAGTTTAGGGATTTTCGTGGGACAAAACTGGTGTGGAAATTCAAGTACTTGGTGGCAAAGAATTTTTGACCTTTTGCTAATTTGGGACGGAATGAGATTCGGAATTGGATAACCGAGGTCGTAGCATTTTGTTATTAGCGGAATGTGTTGAAATCTCTAGGGATCAAGCGACAAAGGATGATTACTAACAAAGAGTTCAGGGTGGGCCGTGCTTCCTCCAAAGGCTGAAACTTTGCTTGCGGTCATTATCATATCTCGTTTCTCAGTTTTATTTGAGAATCTTTATTATATCTATTACTTTCTTTCAGGCGCAACGAAACTTGCCATGAGAGCCAGATGAATGGGGATTTAATTCCGACTATGCCACCTGCGCCAACAGATTCACTGGATTTCGCTCCAACATGTTAGAGAAAAGATGGTAAGTCTAAATAAGGAAATTCATAATTGTTGGTCATCTACCTTACGTCATAGATTCTTACGCTTACGCCTCCCCCAAAAAGGGGTCGTTGCGAATGCGAATTGTCTAAAATAAAATATGAAGTTTGACAAATTTCATCAACAAAAATCTCTTTATGTCATCCTAAAAACCCGGATTTGTTAAATTTGGTTTCCTCCCCGTTTTTAACTGTTTTTATTCAATCAAAGTGTTGTATCAATTCCCAGAATTCATTGTAAAGTACCTGGTGACATCAAAACCTCAGGCAAACATGTCGTCAACCTTAACAAGTGCAGTTAACCCGTGTGTGACCCGTTCACCTCAACATTGTCTGAGTGCCTCGGTCAAGTCGTTTTGGCAAAATTGGTTGTTCTAGCCATTTCAAAGCAATTGACTTTTAAATAACCTTTGGCCTGTGGGGTCACTTTGAAAGGCCCGATAACATCCCTCAGACTGCCGTTCCCCACCACGTGCTAAATATCAGGTGGATACGTCAGAGCACAACGAAAATGCATAGCCGGCATGCAAAGCTTTAAAGTATAGTAACATGGGGGCCAAGAAAATATGCCAATTTAAAAACAAAAAAACACGCGTTTTTAACCTAATTTTAAAAAAAAAAAAAAAAAAAAAACCTTTGGAAAAAATGTTCCGTATGAATTTAAACATCGTGAGGTAACCACACATGCTTAATTAACCCATCGGCCTTTCTGTGGCACGCATTGCATACTGTGTTAGCATTGGCAAGAGAGACGGCCTGAAACTTGACGTTATTGATAATAGCCGAATGGTTCCCTAGGCTATAGCAATGCGTAAATGGGTCATATTTCGGAACGTCACACACGTGACCCAAATTTTATTTGTCCAATGACAAATCTTTATTTTGTTTAGGTTTGGACATACCTAAGCAGCTCCACCCCAATCCACAAAAGGGGGAAAGGTCCACTTTTTTGCCATTTTTTTTGATCAAAAGGAAGGGTCCAAAATGAGATAAAATATGACGAAAAAAAAGTTCACTTTTTTGGGTGATGAGATGCTCAAAACGGTTCCCCAAAAAAGAGACCATTTGGGGGGGGGGGGGGTTGGTGTGGTCCATTTTTTTTTTTTCCAAAAAAGGTCCACTTTTTTCGAAGACCCCCCCACCCCGTAAAAAATTCATGCGTACGGCTCTGCATATTGGTTACTCATCTTGGATGGCATCTTACCTGCATCGATTGCCTCTGATTACCTAATGATGTTTCCATGATCTGATTGACTTACGATATACCAGACCATTGCAGTAGTAGGTTGACGCCGCTATCAATTATAGCCATATTAGAGTATCGGATCGGAAGCCATCTTGGCTCCTATAATGAAGGATTTAAATCACTTAAAAAATATTTCTTAAGGTTTTAATTCATTTCTTACTGCCAAAACACACAGGATAGGTACTAAGTTTATACCAATCTTCAGTCAAAATAATCAGATCAGAAACTTAATTGTATTGACGGCCACATTGAATTCATTGATTGCGTGGTTTCACGAATCTACAGGTGATTAAAAAAAAAAAGTACAACCAAATTGAACGATTTTTCATGGAAAACCATCTGTGCTATTCATATATTTCTTTTTGTAGTACATTCCACTGTTTTGTTAGTTTCATATTACAAATTTACGGCATTAAAAATTGATTTTTAACGCGTTCAAAAGTTACAGCTGCAGAAATGAAAGTACCCGATGTGAAAGTCCGAACAAGTTACACGCTTAGGACTAAGTAAACCCAAGAGTACTCTTGGATTTACGTTAAGCTTGGAGATTTGCAGCATTATCCTCATAATTACCATTAGATTAGTAAATCAGACACCTTTACTTTCTATAAGAGCGCCTAGTTTCTTTTTGGGGCCATACACTGGGTATGGAAATTTTCAAAGAGACTCTTGATTGGAAATTTACCGAAACTCGTTATAAGCTCTTGATTTCTCTCTGTAACGCTTGACCCGCCTATTGAATCCATGGAGGTTCGATTATACGTTTGTGTATCAATTACGGGAGGGATGTGGGCATCCATAATAGATACGGGACTTTTTCCACGAATGGATTATATAAATTTTCACAAAAAACTGAGAGTTGTCTCTCGAAGAGCATTCCTCGCGGAGTGCCAACAAAGTCAGACCTAATATATAGAATGTACGTCAGCTTTTGACCAAATGAAGGTCTTACGAGGTTAATTTCACAAAACATGGTGTGGGACTGAGAGTGATAATGGGTATTCCATCATGATCACTAATACCTGGGCTTATCGGATTGATCCACTGCCTGGAATCTGTATGAAATGATGTATGTATGTAAAGTAGGTAACATGTGTCAAGACTAGATAACTGTCAGATTCCAGCATGCCAGGTAATAATGCTGTATATCAAGTGAAATGGTGGAGTGATATAATTGAGTTTTGAGAAACCAATCACATGTGCAAGCTGTAGTCTTTCTAGGCCAAAGCACGTACGTAATATCCCCTCTATTAGGTGTAATCTGTGAAAAAAAATTTAAAGAACGCTGGGATTTCACTGATTCTGGTAGTATGGGTATCAACATGTACCAAAAAAGGGAGCTTGGTTAGGGGGTGGGGAAGTCCGTTCATTTTCGGGGGTCAAAGGTCATTGACCTCAAACATTAATTAAAGTAATCGTGTTGGTCTCAAATGAAGGAATGAATGTGGGAACATATGTTAAACAAATCTGATGCTGACACACAATGTTATGCATGGTTAATAAATGTAGAAAGGTTACTGAACCACTTTGAAAGGTATACATGGGAAGTAGTAGTACGACAGTGTTTCGATGTTATCCGTTGGGATGTTTTTTTTTTTTTTTTTTAATTTTTTAGGTTTTTTCTTTTTTTAAAGTTTTTTGATTTTGTATAATTTTGGACACAATTTGGCCCAACAATGGTACCCCATCGGTAATCTTGGAATCGGCATCACGTGGCTAACGTATATTGGGCACTATTGGTTTTCCATGGCAATGTGAATCAGGCCTCATATGGCTCTTTAATGGTATAATATTGGCGCATATGTCATATGGCCAATCGACCAACAGCCAATATACAAGCCAATTATTGGGTTAACGTTGGCCCAATATTGGTTTAAGGCTAACTGTTTGCCTAAATTATCAAAGGACCGATTGTTTTGATAGAACACAATATGTCAAAAATATTATACTATCATAATACCAATTTCCATAAAAAAAATGGAACTATTTGACTAGCTCAAATTATTAATTAATTTATTTAAATAAAGCAGGTTGACACATATATTTATTTTGCCAATAAAAAATATTGACATATTCCCAATATTGGTTCAATATCTATTACCAAGTATTGGCCCAATATTGTGCCAACATTGGCCCGGGCCCAATACTTGGTCCAATTTTTGGGCCGATGAGCAAATTAATATTGGACCGATAAACTGTAGCCAATACTGGGCCGATTTGAGTATATATTCGGCCTATATTGGCCCAATATCCCCATGTTATCTGGGTAGTGGTAGTGACTCCAGACCTATTCATGTATTAGCCATGTTCCTTATTTTTTCTTTCTTGACCACAACCTGCAAAGGCCTATGTAGCAATGCAGAGATGCGCTCACTCACACTGTTCATTCTGCTAGTTATTTAAAAGGGCAGTGGTAGTTTTTGCGTGCAGTAGTTAAACCAATACAATACAATTGCATAGGGTATAATAGTAGTAAAACCATTTTAAATCTGGTTTAATTACCCGTAAACAGGGGGTGGTCAGATTTACCCAACACTCAGCAAGCGACTTAACAATCCTTCCACTTACCGCCCGATTCATTTTCTCAGCCCAACGCTACTATTCTCCTCCTCCATTTTCATGTCTTCTTTGGGTCGGTACCCCTCCTCCGCGAAAAACGTCCCTTAAGTGTCGCATGGAAACTCTGTCACGCCACCTCGCACCCATTCGATTTCCATTTACCTATCCCCAGGTATTAAAAATCCTTCACCAATTCCACATCATCAACAACATTTCCACCTGTTCCACCATTTTCTCCGGCTATTTTCTCGCATTCCGCACACAAAAGCCAAGCTTTGGGGTCACCAACGCTTTACGTCATCTGTTAGCCTTTTCCTATTTCTCACCCCACACTGAATTATTCTAACCTTCTTTCTGCACATACCACATGGTCTAGTCGGTGGCCATGTGTTCCCGTGGGGTTTGAATGTTTATTTTCGTTCTCTGCGGGAGGAACTTGTTATTATGATATGATTGAACAAATAAATGATTGGTGTCAATTTTTCGAGTGTGTGTTAACCATTTTACATGCAAATAGTATGACGTCACATATATTTTCACGAGTAATCAGAAGCTCTTATCAAGCATTAGCTTGCTTCTAGATCCAGGAGGGTACTAAAATGTTCTCCATAAGTCCATCAAAATGGCAAAAGTTGTGAATATTTAATACAAACTGTGACTAGAATAATTAAATGAGTGAAGAAAACCTTGTTATGTATTTTAAGGCATCGTAAAAATTGTCAGGTTGTATAATTTAATTATCATCTTGCCTTAATCCCAAGATGGCAGCCATATGACGTTTCAAAATTTCGTAAAATGTACAATTTACCATCTGGAATATAGTTAGTTAATATTATCCAGAAACCACCCTAAAAGTACAATTTTAATATTGAAACAATATAACCTTGAAAATTAAATAATCACTGTCTAGTATTTTGGTTTGCTAACATACTTCAAATGAAAAATTATGGCAATATTCCTTCCGTTTTTAAGTTCTTTTTCAAAACCTACCCAACTTGCCCATGTACCTTGTTTCACTGACCAACACATTGAAATTTAAGATTATTTTAACAAAGAAAGTAATATTAATATAAATATCTGGTGATAAAAAATTGTCATTCCCCAATTTATACTTTACAACAATTTGGCTGATACATAACTAAATATACTACAGACATATGGTAATTGTAGCTTTTGGAAAAGGCTCTGAAACGCAGAGTATTGGTCACCATCTGGGATTTCTCCATTGTTATCAAAACAGAAACGACAGACACGGGGCTTCTCATTGTCAAGGAAATAATCTTACACACTTAAGATACATAATTTTTGGATGATATAACCAAATTATACATATTGAATAATATAATTTACGCGTTTATCTTCAAAGGCGCCGTTTTGGCCGCCATCTTCATTGTGAAGACGCTATCAAGGTGGAAATGCCAGATAAGCGTTTGTAATGGCAAAGGAATATACAGCCTGTCTCAAAAAAAAAAATGGTTACAGTCAAAAACCGATTTTTTTCAATTATTATATCTAACATAAGTACGTCGGTTGTACATCACATTAAAGATGAAAAGACCACGGCTTTCCAGGATTTTGTTTCATCTCATTGCTTGTTTCAATCGAACGATAACTCCAGTGTACTGCGCGTGGAATACAAAACTCGAGTTTGTGCCACTTTCGGTTGAGTGAATGAAAACGGTGCAACGAATTTGTTAAACATAAGTTATTCACAATTGAACAGATATGAAATGTTAATAAAATCTTTAACTTCATAAAGAAACTTAAATGATACGAAAACAGTTACAGTTAATGGTAGAAGTTATGACCAGAAGTTCTGGCTTTAAGATAAAAGTGACTAGCATTCGACATATCTGTTATTTGTTAGAACTTAGAAGAAGAGAACCATGAGCGTACAAGTGGCGTACAACAACCTGGAGGAGGAGAGAGTATTTATGGTCTTGAAGATAATGACACGCAAATTCCTTCCAACACTTTGATTGACTTGCTTCAAAATTCAATTTTGTATGTTGACTTAACCAATTAGTAAATGCACAAAGGATAGTACAATATTTTTAAACCATTTCTTTGGATTTGGAGTGTTTGATTTTGGTTCGCAATTACATTCCTTATGGCAGATTTTAACAGCTACCAATTTTGTAATTAAATTCAAAGTTCCAATTTCTATTGAGTGCAATAAATATTTGGTATTGTTTATTATTTATGAAAAGAAGATATTTATCATGGAACTTATGATTTGACTATTAAAAACTTGTGCCGAATTTTAAAAATAGACTTCTTTTGTATACTTTAAATCTTGGTTGTGTTTCTCTTGTCAAGTTGCAATCTTTTGTTGAGCTTTGAAGACAGCATGGGCGAAGCAACTATGCCCATGATAAACGTGGCACAAAATCGATTTTGGTTATATCGCACTAAATGATTATATCTAGGGATTGACAAAAGCAAACAAGATGAAACAAACACCATTGGAAAAGCCTGGTCTTTGTTCTTTAATATCTATACCAAGTAAGAGTGACTTATTTTAAAATTTCTTATTTAACCACTTTTTTTTTATTGATTGTACCACTTTTTTTTGGCGACCGGCTGTTGATTCGGACCTTTTTTCAGGTGAAACCCTTTAATGGGACTTGAGCGTTTTCCTACGATTTTTTAATGACGTCATATTAATTTGCATCAATAATATATTTATACAATGCTCAGAAATAATTGGCCCCATCGATTTTTGCATTGAAGTGGTTAATGTATATTGGAATCCAATACAATTATGAAAATAAACACGAAAGGCCCACGGGAACCAGTTTCCCTTACATACGGCCACGAACTCTGGGGCCCTGCCCTTATATTCACTGACACTTCCCTCACCACGCTCACCATAACCTTCAGACCCTTACTCTTCTATTTTTCCTTCAGTCCCTCCACTCACCTCAAGACCAAGTCATCAGCATACAATATCTTCTCAATTCAATCCTTCTTTTGCACTCTCTGTAACCACATCAATCACAATTGCAATTCAACTGCGACCAGGACAGAAACTTTGAGGCACACAGCCACCTTCACCTCAAACCCCTGAGAAAACTCAGACCCCCCTAACTCCGTGTATTGATCCTTCGTACAAACTCACCATCGTTCTAACCATTTACCTCTGGCATATCTCTTCTCCTCATCCGCCCATCCATCATTTCCTCAGAACTCTAATCACAATGCCTTCTCTAAATCCACAAAAACACGTATTACAGTTTCTCCCTTTAGCTCGATATTACTCTGGAAACATACTCCAAACGAGAACACAGCATCTATCGTTCCTTTCTAGCATAAACCAAATTGCATCTTTTCCCATTTCATCCAATATTTATGAATACTATTCTCTACTACTTTCTCCACAATATTCATGGCATGCCCCAAATTTCACCACCCTATATGGCACCACAAAACCATTGCATCCCTCTCCCTTTCACAAAAAATTTGAAACCACCCCGCCCACTCTTCTGGCATTCTCTTCCATCTAACACTCTCTGACACACTCTCTGAGCATATGTGGTCCAGTGGAAAAGCGCAGGACTCTGATCATTAGACTGTTAAAATCGTGAGTTAGAACCCCACTGGTCAAACATGGTTATGTTCCCTGGTCAAGATAAAAACGACCATATTTGAATCTGAAGGCATAATAGCCTCAAAAGCGAAGTACAAGTCGTAGAATTGTCATAAGTTAAAGTTACTTTTTCCAAACTAAGAATTGACGAAATGAAGAAAACGGCACAGTGTTCCAAGTTACGATATTCATGCCACTTTCGTGTTGTAGTAAGTACGGACAGTAATGACTAAAACAAATCTGATTTTGTCTTTATAGGTTGCGTCTGGATTACAGTTAGGATACCTATAGTTGTTTTACATCATGCAAAACATCTGATTTTTTTTTCAAATTTCATGATATAGCCTTTAATCTCAATTACGGCCTCGCTGACCCACATTCTGGGTGAGCTGGGTTAGCCTCGGATAGGGGAATATCCCGATCTCGTGGATAGGTTTTGAGCGCCTAACCAGCGGGGGCAGTTCGGCTAGGGATGGAAACTTAAAGGGATTCTGTGATGATTCGAGGGGCAGCAAAATAAATGTAAAACACTTTGATTTTATGGGAAAATGCGCTATATAAAATACCGCATAATTTATGATATTATTACTCCATATGACCAATCCCTATTTCTCCACTCACAATAATCATCTCAACACTTACTTCCGAGGGTCCAGCAGGCTTTCTTGTATTTTATTCAATTTCTCCCGCAAAAAGCCTGCA
>JAMKCH010012967.1:0-28648 GCA_023653785.1 Ophioderma brevispina
TCAACTCCATTTGAGATCATCAAATATTTCACTAACATGTTTATCTCTAACCTTGCATCCTAAAGTAAGTCTTGCCACGTGATTTTGGAGAATCGTATCCTATTAACTACTTAATTAGATGTACTTGTCCAGATAGGACATCAATATCATGTGAAGAGGACAATTCGTTGGTACAGCATACACATGGTTGATTGTCAATGACTGTCAATTCGCGGCGAAGAACACCAGTTTTTTGGAAAATTTTAAGAGGCTTTTTTAATCAATAATGCAGTTCATTTCAAGTGGGAGGAGCGTGGTCTAGTGGTCAGGGTGCTTACCTATGGCTCAAATATACCCAAAACAAAAATCCCTGGTCGCATCCCGGTGGGGTCACTTTGCTGTGAGCACTCGGTGCTCAATTCTGGATTAAATCTGTAGACGAGCTATGATTAAATACCGAATACCGCTCTCCGCCATGTTCCACTTGGATTGGCAATGAAATCATGAAAGCATCCCGTCCTTCGGAGGGACGTTAAGCCGTCGGTCCCGGGTGTACAGAGAGTCGACAACTGTAACATGTACAATCGCCGTCAGTGGGCCGAATAAGAGTGTAAGGGTGTAATCCCTTGACTGTTCCCAATTCGCCCCCAGTTTCAAAAACGCGGGCCATGTTAGGAGCGTCCGTATCAAGTATACACGCGGGCCCCTGATCAGCTTACCCAGTTGGAACAAATCCTGACACACCACAACCATTACGAATGACTTGTGGACACGATGGGGCGAACGACGAACGATTTCAAGTGGTGGTCCAAACAAAGGCCAAGATATTGAAAACAGGAACCTGCTCCAATTTGAACATGTTAAGAAGACATCAAGGGCCGATATTAGTTTTCCTCTGGGAACCAATATGCCATATGTTGTTTTCCCCCATAATGAGATACGGCCCATATACCATCACTGAACCGCCACCACCTTGAGTCGATTTCAGAATACAGTCATCTCGGAAGTTCTCATCACGTAATCGACGAAACCCTTTGACTTCTCCATTTTTGATGGTCAGGATGTAGCGGCTCTCGCAATAAACACACAATTGCCCCAGGGTCGAGCTTCAGATCTTCTTTGCTCCCAGCCCGCGAAGTCAAGCAAATCTGGGGTGAACGGTTTAATATGCGGCGGGACATTTGGTCGATGGCGAAAGGGTGGTGGGGTGTGGTCGTCTGCTCGGTACCCAGGTTGAAGCAATCTCGAGGGAAACGTGGATTTTCATAGTGTGCTTCTCCACAATCGACGAAGACGGCTCTCTCGTCAATGGACACACATTCCGGGCTCCAACCGTACTATCTCTCTATCCACGAGTAAGCATCGGCGATCATCTCGGCTTGTAGTCAATCGTGGTCGTCCTGAAGTAAGGCTGTGTTGTCTGGGTGGGTTTAGAGTGTGGGCAGTCGAAAGACCCATACCAACCACACGAAGTCAAATGACCAACCTCCAGATGATGTCTGAGGATTTTACAGACCGTACTCTGCGATATCCGCGAGGAAAGCAGCGACGCGGGCTTTGTGTGGGGGGGACAACCCGTCATGATACTGCTGGCATTGCGGTTGGGTGTGGTACTAACGGCATAATCTCAATTCGACCAAGCAGGGAGATCCGATTGTGTCAATGTTGTGCCGCACAACCTCTTTAAAACTAGTGTGGGCCTCTCACAATGGGCACCAGCTTGAAGATTAGCTCTCGGTTACTGCGCAGGACCCTTTCCCTTTAGCACAATAATTTTAAGCAAATAAAGGCATTTAAAAAACTTTAGTCAAGTCCCAGCTGGACTATGGCATGTGATCCTGGAATCCTCAACCTCATCAATATCCCTCGTCTGGAACAAGTCCATCGTCAGGGTGCCCGTTTTGCTGTGGCGTTACACTTATGTTATCTAAATCTTGTTGTGATCCACTTCACCTTACCAACCGCCGCCGAACTCATCAAGCATTGCTGTTTTAATAAATTCACTATGGGCTTCTGACCTCAGTGTAACCCCAGTGTTCCATTACTACTTTTCATGCAAGATAATTATGACCATCATCTTTAAAGCAAAATGCGGCTAATATATTTTTGCCTCAACCATCTTTTACATACATGTTTGTTTCAATGAAATGTCTTTCATTCAGAAAATGACCTCTAGATTGGATATCAAAAGTAAAACGTTTAGAATATCTTCCGTATGATTGCAGCCATGTTGATCGGCCCACGAGAAAAAATGAATCATGATGTATATAGGTACATAAGTGTGGTCCTTGAATAAGTGGACTATGTGAATGCAACCACCAAACGTTTTTCAGTATATTTTGTTCAAGATCCGTCCCCAGTTTTTACTCGATCGTTACTGCTTTTCTACTGGACACACCTCATATAATCCCGATTTTCTAGCCAGAAGTCCCTAACATTCCTTGACCCCTGTTTTTGAATCTATTGACTTACAAAGTCCTACAACTCCCCAATGCCTAGCGACTGCACCAATGTCCGAACATGGCGAACCTCCAGTCAACATTTATTAGTTAATTCTGCTATAAAGGCAATCTATATTGCAGTAGATATTATTCCTTTCAGACCGCAAAGACATCTTTTCAAACATACTTAAATTCCCATTAAGCCTGTTTTCGTACACTTGTCAACTCCTGGTTCCACAGAATGGTACAAATGTATAAGTATTCGCTTTAAAATCAAAAACCCGAGGGTCATCGGAGTTTGGAACCAGTTAACAGCAAACGGTCTCATCACCTCCCAGATTTCCAACGAACTGTGCAACTCCAGAATCCGGGTTATCATCACTCTTACTACCGGTTGTCAGAGTTTAAATTAACCTACCCGCCATGGTTAGCTTTGCACTTTTATTTATTTATTTTTGCACCACTGACGTCATCGATGCAAGAGGGTTACAGCACCAAGGTATTGCATACGGCTTGGAGCAGGGACAGTGGCGTAACCACGGGGGCGCAAGCCCCCCCAAACAGAATCCTTCCCCCCGCCAGCCCCACCAACTGAACTGACCTTTTGTACATGTCTATGGAGAAAAGGACCCAAATTGCCCCCTCACAAAAGCCGTCGCACCCCTTCACCCCACCCCCCCCCAATTTGCAAGGTCTTGGTTACGCCCCTGAGCCAGGGAACAAACAACAGACCGTCCTGACATTTTTTAGCTTCCACCAAAAGGCAGTGTTTCACGGCGTTAGGACTTCAAAATTATGATGCATGATCACTTCACCTTGCTAGGGGGACTCATTATGTACAACAATTAACCTTCCCCCTGATTGAATTACTGAGAGCGTTCAAAATAGAAATAACCGTTTTTAATATTGAGTCCTGAAAAAAAAATTCCAACTTTATGAGCAAACAGTTTACTTATCTAATAATTCTCTCGGGTTGTATCATTTACTTAATTTCTCGCATACATTGAATTGAGTTTTGCAATCGTATAGATTGCACTATAATCATTCAGCCAATGTTGGGTCATCTCCTGAAAATTGATATCTGTGTTTACAATCATGAATAAGGAATTAATTGGCCACCAAGGTAAAACTCATCAGTGTAAGTTGTTATCAACAGTCGGGGTGACCACCTCATGGCTGAGAGTCTCTAGCCCTACAATAACTGATCTATCATTGCGGTTAGTGTCCACTGTAAAAAAACCGGGGGCCTCGACCTTTTGCCCACCTAACCGAATCATTGTGACACGAATCCATTCATAAGTTTTGTCGTATGTAAATGATTCCCACTTTCACACTTCACAAGGGCACCATCCAATCACTGATCAGATTACATTCTATGATGGTTTGCATTTAACCACCCCTATCACTTAGTGTGGTGCATGAACATTGGCAATTAGAGCCCTGTTTTTACACATGTTTTGGAAGCCTTGTTAAAATAGTCGTTTCGGATATTTTCAGTACCGTATTTTCAAACCAAATTAACAACCACCTTTATAGAAAGAAGATTATCTTGGTTGTCAGCTTCGACGAAGAGTATTAATAGGCGAACCGTTTGGGTCCATGGCGCTCGCTTGAAAATCTGCACAGAAATCAACTGTAAAGAATTTTATTAAAACCATAAGAGACCTTAACCACCACAAGCATACAAAACATATAACCTCTCCAAAATAACCACTCTATAAGGATGACCATTTTTCGGATTTTTCTGAATGTTCTATCATAATAAAATTCACATATGCTATTTATGATAATATATTCTACTACAATTAGATCTTCTCAAGAAAATCCCTTGAGCACTTTTCCTCGCAACGACGTGAGTTTTCTCTTGTCCTATGCGTTAAGCACGCGTGACAGGTCATAGGGCTATTGAATGCAGCTGTGTGTACAGTGAATATGGAAAATGGACAGTAACGCAAGATGTAAAAAACCTCGAAGCCTGGGGGCAAATGGAATGTCCGATAAGAATAGGAAGACTAAAAAAAAAGGAAGAAGGAGAACTACTATGAGAAGGTAAAATCAATTAAGGTATGATGTCTTTATTTCTTTTTAATTAAAAAGGAAACAGTTGGTGTCTTTCTAAAACGACCCGGAAGGCTGTTCAACATACGGGGAGCTGCAATTGCAAGAGCCCGGTGTGATAAAACCGAGTGTCTCCCATGAGAGAGTTTCCTAAACCATAGCAACATGTACGGTAAACCGTACCAAATTGTAGACTACTAGGCTATTTTTTTGGGTACATTGCTGAAAGATACAAATCACTTCAATGGAGACTAATAGACAGACTGGGTGGTTGAACACTCAGTCACACGGAAATTGTATTATATTACGTCCACTCAATTTACGGTATGACCTGGACAGAATTGCTACAAAAGGTTTTCTTGTTGTACAAACCCTCCCGAATATCAAAAAGGTAGAATAATCAAAAAGGAAGCATGGCAAGACATGGCTAATGTTGCAATAAGAACATGTGCCAATTTTGCCTATATATTTGTTTTTATTCAATTTTAAAAGGGGACGACCCGGTTTAAGTAAATAAAGTTTTCATCTTGATAGAATGTGGCCTTCACCCCCTAACCCATCTGTAGGGTTTGTTGCGATGATATTTCAACCGTGTTGCATGTGAGAGCTCAAAACATAAAAACGACTTTCTTAGCCCTATATGTGTAAAATTAATATCGGTCGCCCAAAAAAATGGGTACATTTCGCTCAAAAAATCCAAACCATATTCCTTTAGCCTAAGATTTCACAGGTAATGAGAAAAAGTAGCTTTCTCCCTTCAAAACGCAAATATTACCACTTCCGGTAAAATCTTGGAGTATGGGGGACGATGCTATTAGCGATCCGGCCACGGCCCCTAACCTCTTGAGTCTTTTTTTTGCTGTCAACATAGGAACAATTACTTGAAGTGCCTAACCTTTTTTTGGTGGGTAACCTGTGTAGTGCAGATAGGTTATGATTTCTCTTCTCATTGACGGTCATTATTCCATTCCGTCTCTTTGCATTTATATGTGGCCTGACTTTTATCTGCAGCATTCTCAATGAGGCTTTTGTAGTAGAACTTGTGCAGCACATATCACATCCCCTGTTAGAGCTGCGTCGTCAAGGTCTGTGAGATGCTGACTTTGTGACGTCTAGAATGCCTGACCGCCTTTTTATGCTACTGTCCTACATATTACCAAGGCTATTACTAAATGACCCTCCCCTTTTTAAAATGTCACATACTCAATTACCCCCATTTTCCGTCTTGTCCTGCTATCCACTTAATAAAGTTTGCATAAAATTATCCAAATTCAAAATTTTCGCCAGCCACTTGGGCCATTTTTAACCATTTTTATATTTAATGAACAATTTGAACTCTGGCAAAGAGGCACTTTAATCCTATTTAACTTCAGGTTTTAACAGTTATTGTCCCCCTTCTTATTTCATCATACTGGATGACTTCCATTTTTATTCAGCTTGTGTACCGAATGACCCCGTATTTTTGGTACATTTTAATCTGAAAGGACCTGGTAAAGGACCCACATTTTTTACCTTGGCCATGCACATATACCCTTCACTTCGCAATAAGTTGCCCCCGAGCACTAGTTTTACTCATATGTTTGAATAAATATACTCGCTGATAATAATTTGCTAAATAAGATCCAGTCCCCTTCCCGATTGCAGTGGCTAACACATCATCAAAATATGCAAAAATTATTTTGGCGGGAAAATTGCGGCCATCTTGAATACTGACCATCACTTTAAACATATCAATTGCAAGTTCTCTAACACACCTTGTCAGGCATAGGCCCTACAAAATAAACTTGTTCAATACTAACAGAAAAATGGAAAATCTCCCTAAAATGCATTTATGAGCTATTATAACCTTTGTCGAAATATGGCGTATACGTCCACGAAATAAGATGCAAATTAAGCATGGTCTTCCAGGCCTTCCTTTTTTCTACCTTTTTGATATGTTTTGTTTGGAGATCTTTTACTGAAAACAGCAAGAAACAAACCTTCGTAGCAATTTTGTCCAGGTGTACCTATATTTTTCAATAGATTGAGTGGACTATTAGGAACACCAATCAGTTCTCATACATATTCTCACTTCATGGACTAGCACTAAGAAAACCTTTCGACGAACGAGCGTACAAACCACACCTACCTGGGAGTCCCAAGCTTGACCGGCATCGTACATGAACGCCAGCACCTCGAGTCCGTATGCGCCAAGGTATCTTCCAGGAATACCCTCCTGTGCCGAACTTGCTGGATCGTCCATGTGGTGCCCCCCAACGACCCTACGTCGGCACACTGCCCTTGGCTTCCTGGCTACAGCACTCTTCTGATATGATGCCGCACCGCATGGTGGCAACAAGCTCTCACACAAAGAAGCTGGATACTGTACTCGACGAGACCTTGAGAACCACCACTGGCTGCTTCCGTCCTACTCCATCTGAATTCATTCTACCAGTGCTTTCATGGCATTGCACCTTCAGCACTTCGGAGGTGAACACCACCTGCCAAACAGTGAATAGGCCCTGTGCTGACACCAAGCACCTGCTGCTGCATAACACCGTCATAAGATCACACCAACTCGGTAGACAGAGACTGTGCCCTCGCCGACCTTTCTGCGACCGGCCCTAAACTCTCCAGTTCCCCATTCACATCTTACAGACATGGATACTGCCTAGCTAGATACGTCCAGACCAGACCAATTTCCTCTATCACACCTAAGACAGACTCCCCTGGCAGCAATCTCCCACGCAAGGAAATGGTCACCTTAAACCGGATTCGGCACAAAAGGAGGGGGTCGCTTCAATAGCAACATTCACCGATGGGGGCTGCGGCCATCGCCAGCCTGCCAATGTGGCTCTCCATCACAGACTGCGGATCACATTCTCAGTTAGTGCCCTACCTTTCGTCATAGATTTCTCTAACCCAACCAACAAACAGGAGTTTGCTCCAACGCTTACAACCTGTTAGCGCTGCCATCTACGCAAGAAGAAGAAACGACGAGCGTAGAGAAATCCTTGGTTGGAATCCGAGATAAAGTTCCCCTCGAGGTACTTTTGGAGCCATACTCATTTCGTATCTTTAAAGGTAATGAATAAGATTTTGAAACGGAACGGTTTTTAGCTTTTAGCCATGGAATTGTTCAGAGCGGCTAAATGTGATCATATCTGTTTGTCAAAAGTGACAAGTTGTGCTTGGTGAATTATTACGAGTTGTAAAGTGCAATAATCACTAAAGGAAGAACCATCAACAGAGAATACAGTTTAATCTAGTGGACACAAAGCAATGAATCAAAATGAAAACTTAAAAAAAACAAAATGTTGAGATAAAAAAAGTCACAACAGCTTCTATGCTGAGTAGATTTTACTCAACATTAAGAGCTTGTGAATATTTTTAACTCACATGAGTAAAATAATTTTTACATGTATGGTAGGTTGATATAAATACCCTACGGATCTGTCCAATCTGTCCGATGTTCCTAATGTTGAAATCTTGCATTTGAAGTGTACTATCCAGTGTAACACCAATATCCAGAGTCTTGGCAGTGTCGACTCCTTTCGTCCAGTGGCGTAACAATTTTTTTTCGGCGTTTTTTCTTTGTAAATTGGCGCGTGTTAAGAAAATCACAAATTTTTCGGAGGGGGTGGCAAGATTCCCCACAAGGGGGGGGGGGGGGGTAGCTGTCCCCCTACCCCCCTGTTACGGCATTGTTGGTGCATGATAGCAATAGTCTGGTAGAACACTGGAAGGAGTGCGCTGCTTAGAATGAACGTGCCATCTCCTCTTCGAGTCATTCACCTAAGCCCTGGTGTCATCTGCATAAATCATGGGCATAATTCCGCTATGTGCTGATTTAATATCACAGGCACTATCATTGATTTGCTAATCAGAAAATCATCAACAAGCAGATTTTGCATGTCCTTATCAATTATAGTTATCCTAACATACACTGCAAATACAGACCAGAAGCAACCCATAAGGACCCAATCAGATATTTTGGGCATTGGTGTCTGTACGTATACTTACTTACAACACGTAACTGAAATTGATATACAATTATTTTTGAACACTTGCCGTTTTCTTCCTTTTCTGTCCATTCTTCAGTTGGAAACGTACGTATGAGAATTCTACAGGCTTATCCTTCAGCTTTTACTCTATTCTTGCACAATGTCAAATATTTTGACTCGTTCGGATAAATCCTGTTCGTGTCTTTAATGTATTAAAATACCCATATTTTATGATGTGATTAATTTCGATCAATGACATCCGGTACCCTTTCCTTAATATTAATAATCTTTTTTAGGAAATAATTCTAGTGGAACAATTAGTAAATACAGCGTATAAAGTCTAACAATGAATTGAATATGGGTATAAAGGACCTGACTTAGTACACCCATATAAAAGACATTGGTTACGAATAAAAGCGGTAAGACTACAAATGTTCATAATCATCCCACTCCACCCTTTCTTACTGTACAAGTGTGCGGACAAACTATTGGATGTATAATTATTATGGTTAGAATTTGTTTGCTTTAACTCTCACATGAAATTCCTAACGGTATTATTTTCACCATCGAAACTCTATTTTTTTTTTGGCGATAGAAAGATAAATTATGTTTTTTTTGCATTAAATACAATAATCTTTAGATCACTCTTCATACACAATGTATGTTATATCTCTTTGCAGAGCGTGTACGGTTAAAATAATTGGTGTGCCTTCGGTTCAGATGGTGGTCGTAGTATAAAATGTACTTGCAAACCCCATAATGGGTAATGTCTAATGACTGATTTAATCTTCTGGATAACTACTTTAGTGTTCATAACTTGAAAATCAAACTGCTGATATGGGTGTTTCACACCCTCTTATTCCTTGATGGCGGTCTGCAGCTAGGGTGCACCAGAATGTTTTTTAGTGGGGGGGTGGTTGCAGGTGGAGTGTAAAAAAATGTCGTTTTAAAGGGTAAAATAGATTGAATAATAACATAAAAATATGCTAAAATTCGCGCAAAGCACGCGATAAACTGAAGACAAATGTGTGGGTGGTCCCTATGGCTCACCGTACGCCGCCATTGTCTGATACGCCGAAGCCGTCATTTACCTCGTTCATCGAGTTGACAGCTCAGTAAATTCTATCAACACTTCTTGGGGTAAGAATGGTCTCCCCCCCATTGCTCTGCAATTTAATAATTATATAGATATTATATTGATGTTTTTCAATTTAAGAAAAAAATCAAAATTAACTGAATTTGCTCTATCCCTAATTGTTTTTGCTTCCAGGCCACGAGCACGAAAGGTTTCAAAGTTTTTAGTGTCCATATTGTCCGAGCATTACTTGCTTGGTTTGTTATTTTACATATTTGATTTTTGGAAATTGACGTCTCAATAGAAAACTACAAATTTTAGCATATTTTCGGGTATTGTGTAAGTATCACGAATTAGGTTTAATGCTAAATCCTTTTGGATAATATCAACTGGGAAAGGATTCTGCACCGGTTTCTGAAAGCTCGATCATATATATTTTGGTTTTCCTTTTCGTTGGAATTTATCCATTGATAAGGAAGAGGCTATATTGCAAATTGTGCCATCGGTTAATTTTCGCGCCGATTTTTCAATCCGTTTAGATATAATAGGTACAAACGAATTTGTTTTGAAAGCCCCATGGATTACAGTGTTAAACTATATTTGTTATTGGTTCACCAAAATGGGAACACTGCATTTTGTTTAGAACTCTAAATCAAACATGTTGTCCTATAAGAAAGGAGACATAGTTAATAGCCGTATTCATAGTCCAGCCTGTTGGTGAAGATAGACTCATGTCCAGTACTACCTACAATACATTCACCTGTCAATTCTCCCCCCGTGCAATCGCTAAACTTGGATCGATTGACAGCTTAATGTATTGTATTCCTGGAATGTATGTATCTTATCCACCAACATTTCTGGTGGCAGGACGTCCATATTGATACGGTCTATTAATACCGGAGTGGGTCCACCAAAGTTTACCCTTTTACGTGTTGGCAATTTTCTCAAAAGTGGGACACATATTCAAATAATTGAGGTATTTATTAACTACAATATCTTGTTGGGAAACCTGGTGAAAACGGCATTGAAAACAAAGCTGAAAATAGGGACAAATGGGCGGCCATCTAGAAAAACAAACACAAACCCCACTTGCACACACGTAGTCTATTGCAACTCTCTTAGTCTTCTGTTGGCGTCACGAATTGAATCCAAGAATGATACACATATTGAACACGCACCCGTCATGGTACTGGGTATTTAATACATAAACCACAAGCACGAATTAAGCATCTCAAATTATTTCAAAGTTCGCTTATCAATTTAAAAATAAACTGCTGTCAGTCTTATTCGTTACGATCTTTGTTCCGAAACCATGATCAGACATTGAAAATATCAGTTGAAAGAAAAAAAATGAATGTCTCTCAATTTAAAATTTCCCAATTTAATCAACTTAATTATTCTGTAAATGGACATTTTCAGTTCAGTTTCACGGTTAAGATATTCTCTCATTCATTTTCAAACTGTAAACACTTCACACAAACTCGAAGGTTTGTTACGTGAGTATGCCTACAGTTCACACGCAACGGTATTGATTACTGTGTTCAGTTTATTTTCCCCATACACTTACGTGTGTGGCAAAGTCGTTTTTCATCAGCACACCATTGGCTCTTTACACGCCGCCATTCTCTATTTGAGCTTTGTTTTCAACACGCTGTAGTTAATAAATATCTCAAATATTGTTATATTCCAGCCCTTTTGAAAATTTGCAGAATAAAAGTGTAAAACCTTTTTGTTTGACCACTCTGTAAGCACCACTTCTTTAGCAATCTGGCGTTCTATGGAAAGCCTGAACTTTTACCGACCAAAATTCTAATTTCTGTTACCTACTTAAAGGAGATACTTCTTTTCCATTTTAATGTTTGAAGAGAACAATATATAGGTGGCGTTCGTTTTGAGGGCACAAGTTCCCGGTCAGTTTTTTGTGGGGCCAAAAATACCCCCGAGCCAGATAAAATAAGTACCGATTGCAGAGGAAAAATGGCTGATTTTAGCTGAATATTCCTCTTTTTTTTTCCCGACGAAGAAAAAATCCTAGGGCCAATCTCTCCCCTGCCCTTCCGCTGACTACCCTGGTAGAGTGCCACAAAGGTCCCTTAAATGCTTGTTATTCGAAAACAAATATATACATTGAATCAGCAATGTGGACTTTTAAATAAACTAATAACTGTAATTAGAAAATCGCGAGCAGACAAATGAGGGGGGGGGGGGCCGAGAACACAATTTTATTATTAAGCGCCTTTGACACTGGCACTTGTTATTAGGGTGCGTTTAGTTTCCATTGCGGACATCGTGTTATTTCGCTTTAAATCGAAACCAAACAACCTTTTAGCCCTAAGATTTAAACGTGTAAAGAGAAAAAAATATATGGCCTACTTTCTTCAGACACTAATTTAAGTTTGACACTGACTACGAGGCTATTAAGCGATCAAACGATGAACTTTAACGACCGAAATCCTCGGGTTGTTTACCTCCTAATAGGAGCTGCAAGTTTAAGATGAGGTGACATCAATGTTTTTATAAACACAAGTTTTAACCTGGTCTACTGACATGTTAGAGGTGCGAATGATATGCCCATAGATTTTACA
Source organism: Ophioderma brevispina (assembly GCA_023653785.1). Lineage (NCBI taxonomy): Eukaryota > Metazoa > Echinodermata > Ophiuroidea > Amphilepidida > Ophiodermatidae > Ophioderma > Ophioderma brevispina. Next base: position 12,122 of record JAMKCH010012967.1, read on the forward strand.
GCATTCAGTAACCTTATCACGCCTGATTGGCGCAAATTTTTAAAAGCCACGCCCTGCAGATGCTCACGCTAATACTGCCGGGCAGTGCTTGTTCGTTGCCCGGCGTTGACCGTCACATGTCACTCATCTATACACGGGCGTAAATGGTCCGTTGGTTCCCGTCAGTGCAACTGCCCGCTGATCCGCAGATAAAGTACCGGTTGCAGAGCAAAAATGATTTAACATTAACATTTCCCCTTTTCCCCAAATTCCCTCAAAATCTTAGGGGCACTCTTTCCCGCTCCACTCCCGCTGGGTCGCTGGTGAGTACCATAAAAGTTCCCTTTAAAAATTGCTTCTTGTCTCCTACATTTATAGCCTTTGTAAACCTCTGAATAAACTAAATAATAATCGACTGGATTTTGTGTTTAATACGAGCCAAAGAAAATGATAAGAGTAGGGGTGAGAACCATATTATTTTTCTTAGGTGGCTAGAGACCTTGACACTTGGTACAAAAGGATTGCGGTCGTTGCCATGCGCAAATCGTCTACTTGCACTTGGAATGTAGATTTCTTGTTATGTATCGGTGGATCAAAATAATTCCACGTTTCAATTTCAGGAACAGGCATTGAAAAGAGGAGCTGAAACACAACGGCACCTTATGCTAATAGGGACATTTAGTTGTCATGCCCGATGCCAAGAGGAGGTATAGTATTCTTCCCAGAATGCAATTCTTCCAATACATTTTTTGCACTGGTTGTGACATGAATTTATAGTGACAAAAAGCACTTAAATTGCAAGATTGGCATGAGTTCTGTATATTTAGGTAGTTTATGTCACTATAAATTAATGTGATAACTAGTGCAAAAATTGTATTGAAGAATTGCATTCTGGGAAGAATACTATACCTCCTCTTGGCATCGGGTATGACAACTATGTGTCCCTAATAGCATAAGGTGTCCGTTGTGTTTCAGCTCTATCTGCACTGTAAAATGTGTGTACTGAACAATCACATTACACTATAGTAGATATGGAGTAAAATTGCTGTGTAAAGTCAACTTTCGTTCTGAGGGAAAATGAATCCCAACCAGTACTTTCTGACACCAAGCTACAAAAGACTGGTGTTTCTTTTCGTGATCTTAAATACTCTCATGTATAATATCAACGTGTCTTGCAATCGCCTTGGCGATATCTACACCTCATTAAATGACAAAAAATTAACTGAACACACATTTTGGTCGCTTCCTAAAAACACGCCACTCTCGCAGTGCGCGTATTTGTGCTTCAAAGAAACAAACTGCTGGTCGTTTAACTTCAGGAAAAGGAAGACAGGCTACATCGAAACCTGTTTTCTGAACAATGGTTCAGCTGCTTTGTATCCGCAGGATTTTCACCAAGACACTGAGTTTGTATATTTTGAGTCAAGGACGTTTAAGCAAGGAAAGGTATAGTATAGTAGTGTTCCAGAGGTAACTTTTAGTACTCTAGAGAAATAAAATCTTTATTTTTTTACTAAATTTGAATATCAGGAGACCAATGACAGAATGTGCTTATCGCAGAAAGAAAGGGATTTTCCGTAACTTGACCCATCTGACACACTTTTTTTCCGACACACTTATGCATTAGGAAACACTTCACGGAATAAAGCACATGTTTATTCCGTTAAAGGCAAATTTTGCAGGAATAGCATAGAAGTGAATGATAAGTACACTGTTAAAAATAAACTTGTAAAAAACAGGCATTTGACTGGCAGCTGGGACTCACTACATGCAGAACGTAAAATAACTGGAGCCGTAAAAATACGAAACCATTGCAGGGAACGTAAAATAACGGCGTAAAATCTCAGCCTCAACGTTATTGTTGGTTTTTGAATTGCTTAACAATAAATTATTAAGAATTAAAACGTTATTACGATCCTCTGACCAAATTTTAACGTTTTAGCTATGGCATCATACAAACGTTGTATTACGTTACCACGTGGTTGTAAAAAAGTTATATTTCAGGCAAACAATTGAGAAACAATTGAGAAAAAAGGCTATAAACAAAGGGAAAACGTGAAGAAATAAAGATTTAATACAGTTTATACACTTTGTTTTATATGGTAATGTACACATTCTAATGTCACCAATTACTTAATCATCATATGAACAAACTTAATACATACCTTCGAACCTGGGCCTTAGATTCGAACCTGGGCCTTAAGATTACAAGTCCTAAACCTTATCCACTACACTACATGACCTTACTGACAATAAATGCTAAAATCAAATATATATGTGTATGTGTTCTACTTTTTGTCAAATTAAGCTAAATATAATACAAAAAGGAGAAAAAGAGTTTTTTAAACTATTTTTTAAACTGATAGGGAAAATAAGATTTTGCATTTTAAATGACGTTACTTACGAAGTAATTTAACCCATTTTATAGGTAAACAATTTTCATAGTTCGTATTCTTACATTAAAAACAAGTATGTTACAAAAGAACGTAATGTAACGGAAAATATAATAACGGTCAACGTATAAATACTACCTGTTTTCAAAATGTGTAGTATTATTTTGTTTATTTACATTTTTCTGCTTCCAAATTGTAATTTTATGTTAGATATAGGTAATAAAGCGTGAAGATTATTGAATAATTGGGGTTTTCCGTAATTTAAAAGGTAAAGTCTGGTAAAATTAGGAACATTTTTAACAGTGTATGCAGAAATGTCATAAGTTAACTTTTCCAACTGAAAAAGCAACAGAAAAGGAAGAAAGCAGTAGTGCTTAAAGATTTGATTCTCCATTCAAATATGCTTTGTAGTAAGTATCCGTACGGACAGTAAAGGACTAAAATATCCGATTTTGTCTTTATTAGGTTGCTTTTGATCTCATAATCTGCAGGATATGTTTGGACACCTATACTTGTTACAAACATGCAGAAATCTGATTTTTGATGATTTTTACGATTTCCTGATTTAGCAAATCGCTGATAGTGCCTCAGCAAAAAGTGTGTCAGATGGGTCAGGTTACGGAAACTCCCAGAATGAAAGCCGTTTCTAAGGAGGCCAGATAAAGATGAAATACATGAGTTGAATCTTAACCATTAACCCAATCAGATTAGGACAATTGATGATTTAACCCAAAACCAATTGCAACGGAATAAACTTCTCCCAAAACTTTGAAACAACATATAAAAAAAAAAAAAAAAAAAATATCCGCAGGATTTTCACCAAGACACTGAGTTTGTATATTTTGAGTCAAGGACGTTTAAGCAAGGAAAGGTATAGTATAGTAGTGTTCCAGAGGTAACTTTTAGTACTCTAGAGAAATAAAATCTTTATTTTTTTACTAAATTTGAATATCAGGAGACCAATGACAGAATGTGCTTATCGCAGAAAGAAAGGGATTTTCCGTAACTTGACCCATCTGACACACTTTTTTCTGACACACTTATGTATTAGGAAACACTTCACGGAATAAAGCACATGTTTATTCCGTTAAAGGCAAATTTTGCAGGAATATCATAGAAGTGAATGATAAGTACACTGTTAAAAATAAACTTGTAAAAAACAGGCATTTGACTGGCAGCTTGGACTCACTACATGCAGAACGTAAAATAACTGGAGCCGTAAAAATACGAAACCATTGCAGGGAACGTAAAATAACGGCGTAAAATCTCAGCCTCAACGTTATTGTTGGTTTTTGAAGTGCTTAAAGGTCCCAGAAAATGCAAATAGAATTGATGTGGTTTGTGTCAAGTCTACAAGGAGGGCGAGAAAGCATTCAATATTTGGGTTGGTGATGACATCATTAGTGACTATTGATTTTTCAGAGAGTAATAGAAAATTCCAGGTGACTGGTGTGAATCTATTCATGGCACTGACTGAAAATCAATAGTTTCCTAATGATGTCACTGGTAGTGTATTCTTTTTTGTGGCCCTGTTTATTTGAATGGAAGGCCCCGTAAAGATTTGGACTAGGTTTATCATCTCATTTCCTGGGACCTTTAAACAATAAATTATTAAGAATTAAAACGTTATTACGATCCTCTGACCAAATTTTAACGTTGTAGCTATGGCATCATACAAACGTTGTATTACGTTACCACGTGGTTGTAAAAAAATTATATTTCAGGCAAACAATTGAGAAACAATTGAGAAAAAAGGCTATAAACAAAGGGAAAACGTGAAGAAATAAAGATTTAATACAGTTTATACACTTTGTTTTATATGGTAACGTACACATTCTAATGTCACCAATTACTTAATCATCATATGAACAAACTTAATACATACCTTACAAAGATTCGAACCTGGGCCTTAAGATTACAAGTCCTAAACCTTATCCACTACACTACATGACCTTACTGACAATAAATGCTAAAATCAAATATATATGTGTGTATGTGTACTACTTTTTTCAAATTAAGCTAAATATAATACAAAAAGGAGAAAAAGAGTTTTTTAAACTGTTTTTTAAAATGATAGGGAAAATAAGATTTTGAATTTTAAATGACGTTACTTACGAAGTAATTTAACCCATTTTATAGGTAAACAATTTTCATAGTTCGTATTCTTACATTAAAAACAAGTATGTTACAAAAGAACGTAATGTAACGGAAAATATAATAACGGTCAACGTATAAATACTACCTGTTTTCAAAATGTGTAGTATTATTTTGTAGCCACTGTTTATTTACATTTTTCTGCTTCCAAATTGTAATTTTATGTTAGATATAGGTAATAAAGCGTGAAGATTATTGAATAATTGGGGTTTTCCGTAATTTAAAAGGTAAAGTCTGGTAAAATTAGGAACATTTTTAACAGTGTATGCATAAATGTCATAAGTTATCTTTTCCAACTGAAAAATCAACAGAAAAAGAAGAAAGCAGTAGTGCTTAAAGATTTGATTCTCCATTCAAATATGATTTGTAGTAAGTATCCGTACGGACAGTAAAGGACTAAAATATCCGATTTTGTCTTTATTAGGTTGCTTTTGATCTCATAATCTGCAGGATATGTTTGGACACCTATACTTGTTACAAACATGCAGAAATCTGATTTTTGATGATTTTTACGATTTCCTGATTTAGCAAATCGCTGATAGTGCCTTTAGAGTAAGCAAAAAGTGTGTCAGATGGGTCAGGTTACGGAAACTCCCAGAATGAAAGCCGTTTCTAAGGAGGCCAGATAAAGATGAAATACATGAGTTGAATCTTAACCATTAACCCAATCAGATTAGGACAATTGATGATTTAACCCAAAACCAATTGCAACGGAATAAACTTCTCCCAAAACTTTGAAACAACATATCAAATGTTAACCAAAAGCAAAGCATGGAATATGCATTTTAGGGGGTAAGATTTATACAGGGGTCAAAACATGGAAAGGGTCGAAATGTGTCAAAATTTCCATCACCTTTCAAGGATTGAAAAAATGTAAAGTTCCCCAATCTGCTGGCTGTAGTTTATAACTTCGATAGACAAGAGAAAAATAGGTTCAAATAGGGAAAATTTCAGAATTATCATTTTGTTCTAAAATGGTGTCAAATTGTTCGTCTAATGGTACAGGAGCCAAACATACTGATTACACCATCTATGGTATTTTGTGTCGTCTGCTTTAGCAGGAAGAAGGGGTAACTTTCCACTGTGGGCTGTGGTTTTTTGGCTGTGAGCTGTTAACTGTAAGCTGTTTGCCGTAAACAAAGGTTAACAATTGTCAATTTTCACATACGCATTGACTTATTAACTTCATACTTGGTTATAGAAGAACCACTGGGCAAAGTGACCTTTGATGACCCTTTGTAAACTTTGACCCCTGTGACTGCCCTTGGCAAAACGCGATGGCAGTGACACAAACATTCCGAGGAACGCTGTATTTTTTAATTCTGCAATTACTATATTGAACTGTCAAATAGAAAAAAAATACATCTTTATCAAAGTTCTTATCTGATGTAAACAAACGAAGAGCTTACAAGCAGTTTGAACAAAATGGGACCATTATGTAAATTTCTCCCAAAATGACCTTGAACTGTTATGTGTCTATTGTATATGTAAGAGATAGGGCAAACTACGCCTGTTTAATTTTAAGAAATTTGTAATATATCGCGAACAAGATGAGATATTAGACTTGGCTTTTACGACTATGGATACCAGTTTGCATCGTGTTGATATTTATCTTCTACATATAGCTACACCATAATATTAACAACAAATATTAATAAAAAAACTTAAAGGGCTAGTCAATCTGGTCAATGTGGTCTTAAGCTAAATATGCTTGAGTTTTTGCAAATTCGAAAATGTAAAAAATACATTTGATCCATTTTGATCCATTTGTGAAGTTGGTGGGACTTTTCAGTTCACTTGGGAGGGATAAAACTTCCCGTGAAAACCATGATACTAAGTTTAAGTTTGGGCCAGAGGTTTTTCCTGTCATTTTCAGTCATAAATAGTAAATAGAGATTCTTTAGGCAATGATAACATAAATAAGAAAATCATGGACCAGTGTGGAGGGTTTACAGGGATATTGACACAACTCTGATGTGTATTTTCTTATGTTACAGTTATGCAACTATTCCGGAGTGGGTTTTTTACAAAATTATTTGATTTTAAACAAAAGAAACCGTTTAAGGCGTATTCATTTCAAGTGAGGGTTAAGACAACATGTCATGTAAAAACAAGAACAGAAAAAAAAAAAAAAAAAAAATTTCAGAATAATGAAATAGTTTGACATTTTCTTGATGAAGGTTTACACAAAGGTATCAAAGCAAGCAAAGAATGTCATAATGTACTTGTGTAGACTCATCCAAAGTTCCTTGGGCCAAATTCCACAACAGTGATTCCGTGGACAGAGTGAAAAATGGGTACCTGTCTTTAAGTTACCATAACTTCGCAATGCAAAGTTCAAAAATCAAAATTCAAAATTTCTCTAGTAGGTGAAATGATCTAGTTTTATATGTGATAATCGGTATCTTTGGTAGATTTTTCACTGCTGTAGAAAAATTCAAACAAAAGGAGTGTAAATCTTTTTGACTCACCCTGTAGAGATTCTTTAGGCAATGATAACATAAATAAGAAAATCATGGACCAGTGTGGAGGGTTTACAGGGATATTGACACAACTCTGATGTGTATTTTCTTATGTTACAGTTATGCAACTATTCCGGAGTGGTTTTTTTTACAAAATTATTTGATTTTAAACAAAAGAAACCGTTTAAGGCGTATTCATTTCAAGTGAGGGTTAAGACAACATGTCATGTAAAAACAAGAACAGACATGCAAAAACTTATATATAAAACTTATATTATTTCTGGAATTAATTGTAGTTTCTCTTTCTTTGTACCAATAAAAGGATAATGGATGTGCCTCTCGTGGTGAAGAAGAACATATCATGGAAGCGACGACTCGTGACGAGTTCACTGACGGCCTCAGGCACGACGACGATGATGGGCGTGGCGATAGAACTGGCAAAGACAAACATGGTGGACAAAGTGATTAGGCCTTTACTTTTAGTGAGTTGTAAAGATGCAACTCCCTCCTTGCTTCCCATCTCCAAAATAAAAACATACAAAAACAAGGTTTGAACATAGAGAAATTCTAAGACTAATTTTCAGAGTCATGATAGCAAAAAACCATGTTAGACAGATATTGGTGGAGACCTTCATGATATCCCTGTCTGAATTTCAGAAAAGGGAATGCCTACACGATGGATACTGCTGACATAGACAACTATACAATTGGTGGGGAATAATCCCTCCAGATATCATAGCTACTTCCCACATACCGACATGGTTCTAATATGACCTGATGACAAAGAAATTTATCTCATGGAATTGACTGTAGCATCAGAACATTGAGAATGTTGACACCAGTTAAAAACTGATCGTTACTAATCTTGTTTGTGGCATCAATAATAGTCAATGGAACGTTCCTTAGACACTGTGGATATATGTTCAGACGGACTGATCACACACACAAAAAATATCGAATTAATGCCATAATCAAAACTTTCTAAAGCAGCTCTATCTGAGACACAACTGGGTTACATATAGGCACTTCTCTATATTGGGTGATTTAAAGGTGCAACGAGATTTCAAATAACAAGTGTCCATAAAAATGAGAAAATCATAATTTTTGCACTAATGTAAAAACTTTCTATCAAAAATATCCCCATTTGAAAGGATTAAGCTTATTTCTTTGGTACAGAAATTGTGAAATTTCTTATTTACTATAGGAGCAAATACTAAATTCAGCCTATGTTTTATATTGAATTTAAGTAAATGAAAATCACCTTTTATTTTCCAAATGCAATCACTACATAGACACAATATATGGATCTCACGAAACCTCTCGATACACCTTTAATAGAAACATTTTCAGTCCGAAACGTCGTCAGTTCGAAGTGCAAATTTCCTATATCCGGGGGTTCGTCAGCTTAAAAGCTTCATCAGTCAGAAAAAAAGTTCGCTTATTATTACGGCCCTGTTATGGCAAAACAAAGTAACTTGAAAATTGGCATTTTGAGAAAATTGACTTCGAAGTTTGACTTTGGCACTTTTTGAATGGGATAAAACAATTCAGAAAAGTATGATCTAAAATGTTTATCATATACTGAACTATATTTCCAAGAAGAATGAAGTAGTTCCATTCTTTCTTTTAAGAATTATAGTAAAAACGTGAAGTTACATTCATTTGCCATACAATTCTTGAAAGATAGTATTATGGCAAAATGCAGTAACTTAAGTTGCGTTTTAGAACGCTTTGAAATATGGCAAAATAATATATTGAATGTCAAACATTGTTATGCATTAAAAGTATGTAGCGCAAACCATTCAAACTTTCAAAATAACTTGAAAAATCACACCTGATTCTTAGTTGCAGTTTGTCGCAGTTGCACTCGCACTCCTTATCACATAATTTTATGGCAAATAGCAGTATCTCAGAGTTACTTTATTTTGCCGTAACAAAAATTGGAGAGTCCAAGTAGATAGAGACACGGCAAACTACTGTATCTCTGAGATACTGTGTTTTACCAGAAAAAAAGGAGCAAAAACTCAAAAAATGTGTGTGAGATACAGGGTGCTAACTTCCAAACGGTCCATTTAGGTGCCTTGACACTTTCGGAAATGAAACTAGCGCCGTCAGGTTACCTAGAAATGAAATTAACTCAAAATGTCAAAATTTTGAGTTACTGTGTTTTGCCATAGCTAGTCTGAATATACTGAACCCTAAACCTTAACCCTAACTCTAACCTTACCCTATTTTATTTTCGGACTGACGACGTTTCGGACTGAAAATGTTTCGGACTGATGCGGGGACCCTGATTTTGCTGTTTATGAATTATTAATTATAACTGTTGATTGTTGTATTTGTCTATATCCACATGCCCGGGGATCTGTCAAAGCATGGAAGAAAGAGATAAGCAGAAAGTATAACGACCCACTTAACTTTTGAACGATGTATCTGCCGCCCCATAATTGCAATTGTTATTCAAGTGGCCCTTCCGAGGATAATCCTATCCGATTTTCGCGCTCGAGAAAATTCGCAATTCGTGTTTGTTTCTTCATTGCGTAAAGATTCCGGGTCATCGGGAATCAGCGAATCAGCACGTGGTGATTGCTGCGAAGTGAATACTCAAACATGTGGCGGCTTACGTGGAAACTAGTCAACACGCCCGGGGGTTCTTAGATTTTGGTCGGAACCCATGCTCGTTCCGAAAAAAGAGGGACTAGCTACAAATGCGGGTCTACCGCTAGGCGTATCAAATTAATTGTTACAATATTAATCAAAAATATTTTGCATACAAGTAAAGATGTTTATAATACATTATAAGTGAAGAGAGTATATAACTGGGATAATACTAGTGGAAAATATATTTCAAATAGCACAGTAAAGATGTCATATTACTTCTGTACCGTTAGGTGTATATTTTTACTGAAAACAAGTATAATTTCACCAAACCTGGTCCAATTAGGGGCCGGGTATATTTTAACTGAAAATTGGTCCCGTTAGGGGTCACTTTCAGAACCCCTGGAACGAGCATGGGTGCCCAACGAAAATCCAAGACGCCCCCGGGTCAAACGTTCAAATTTAGTCAAACTTTCATCCTTTATTTCTCACACTGGGCAGTCTTGGGCAGTAAAGCTGAACGCATAACGATGTACATTAACTTCTTATATAACGAGAACAACAAATACACACCGGAGACAGCCGGAACATGTTATGCAATATATTTTTACACTTTTACGTGTTCGGACATAGAGTTTTTGAAAAATTCTACAGTAATGATTGCTCGCCGATCATCGATTGCGGCAGAGGGATTACGATCAAAGGGTCGCTGTTGAATCGGTTCCTTTTGTGCGGGTGAATGGATAAACAGATTAAAATCGGATTGTGGAAGACGATGTGCTTCCTTCTATCTCTTTCTTCCATGATCAAAGCATGGACCTAGTATAGAGAAGGACCAACAACGCGAAAACCACCAATTACCTAATTCAATTACCCATCATCTCGACAAAAGCTAGGCACTCGATGTGTATACATGTGCATAGACCGAGGCCGTCTGTGATCTATATCTCTTTGCTGCGGTCGATGCAGTGACTGCGGTCTTTACTAAGGAAAAGCTGTCCACAAAACTGTGTAATTTGACCGGATGTTGTGACCCCGGACTTTAGGGGTTTTTGGAAAGTGCATAGTACACTAAATTTCCATGTTTTTTGGCAAGTTGTTGTCACCAAATTGGAGAGAAATTATTTCAGAAAATACCGAAAACCCCATCAAAATCCGTCATTCCTTTGTGAAGATACACTTTAGAAAATAAGCTTGATTTTGTGACCCGTAATTGTTAAAAATCTTGTGAAAATAATATGAAAATGTTCCGATCACTTCCAACTCTTGAGAAACGGTGTTATGAAAGTTCAATGTACGATGTATAACTTCTGAACTGGTGCCCAAGCGCGCCCAACACGTTTAATTGTACCTCGAAAACCCACCAAATTGTAATATTCTTCCTGTTATGTTGAATTTGTTTACCGTTGTGGCTGTTTGAATGCCGACACCATGTCGAACTGATTCCAATGTCAATTTCATCTGAAATATGAGTGTGATAATTCATACTTTATACCTAATTAAATTTATAGATTATAAATTAATTAACCTTCGTCTTTCGAAGGGGGGGTGTTACCGCTCTATTCTACTCTTCTATTCTGTTCGCCCTACTAAAACCCCATTTTCCGGTGTCAAATAAATTAATGTAATTGCCAATTGACATTTTATGCTCCCTTTCATGCCCCCCCCCCAATCGGGGTATATGAAAGGTAAAGAGATATCCCAAAGTGATGGATAGGGTGTGGCAATCACCCCCTCCCTTTCGGGAGGGAAATACCAACACCGACACGCCTAGTATATCACAGACATTTGATTTTAGTTGCAATAGATAGCAGGTCCTACTCTTTCCTTTGATGCCAAAATGACATACTAACATTATGTTATAATGACGTCATATGTGTCTCTATATGATGGCGAATTTAAGTGTTACAATATTATTTTTGAGCTATATAGTAAATTTGCAAAATATCAATTTTTCTTCCTATATGCAGTATTTTCATATTTTAATACCTTACGACGTCATAGTGACGTCATCATTGGTTTCTACATATTTTGATACCAATGGAAAGAATAAACTCTAAGCTATACTGCAGGTACCAAATTTATAGGAATTGGATGTTCAATAAAGAAAAATCAAGGGGTGGTACCACCTTCCGGTGTGTTGTTACAAAAATTGCTCATGTAGACAAGGGTTAATAAGCAATAGTTTAAACGATGAAATGGCATTCTATTTGGACGTTTTCCATTAATTTCAGAGCAAAATTTTTCCTGATCTTTCAATTTCAACTTTCCAATATTGCAATTTACATCATTCAAATTTGAGTGGGGCTGAACTTTCCCAGTATGCCCCGAAGAGCGATTGTCAGTGAGCCCTCCTGCTGAGAGGGTGATTATCGCATTACCGTAAGCCGGAGTAAAGAAACTGAGTGTCACCAATGAGAGAGTGTCCTAGCTACCATAGCAACATGTACGGAATAAACCGTAACCTTGTAGACGAGGCCATTTGGGTACAGTGCTGAACCAAATGATGCATACAGCACTCAATGGAGAACACAATAGCCAGATGGGTGGTAGGACATTCATGCACACAGACACTGTATTTTATGACACCGGTAAATGGGATCATGGTGGGATTTAATAACAAAAGGCGGCAACATGATAGGGTCTTTGAAACAAGTGTGTTGTTGGTCCTTCTATCTACTCTACTAGGTCCATGGTCAAAGCCATGGTTGATCTTGTCTTGTATGTTGTTAATTTCTTTTGCTCAATAAAGATGACATAATTGCAATTAGTTTCGTTGAAATTGTTTTTCTTTTGAAGGAGTCTGTTAAAAAGTTGTATCTGGCATTTTCAACTATACAATCAATTCACAATACACCATTTAAAGGGATTTATTGGTATGAATCTATCGGCACATATATAATGAAATATCCCTAAATATGACGTACCAGATGGTTTCATGGTCATTGGAGTATTCCTTGCGAATTTTCATGCCTAACTTCGAAGCAGTAGACGATTTAACGAAGCCGCCATGTTTTATTATTTACGCTATCGTTTTGCCACAAGCCATGTTTAATCTTTCACACCAATTGAAAGATGATCGGTGGTTAATCAAGTTCTGGCCTGTATGAAAGACTATCGCGTTTACTTTTAACATTGAAATTAAAAACACAACTTTAATTTAACGTTTTCCTTTAAAATAGATAAATTTATCAAAAATGGCATACATTTGTGCCTAATTGAGAAATATCGTTTTTCAAATACAATTAGGAAACTCTTCATCATACAAAGAAGCGCTACTCGGTACATTGAAAAGTACGTAGATTGCTGAACCGCGCATTAGTGGGTTTCGAACACTAATCTCTATACAATAGATTGGAAACCTGGGCTTCGTAATTGAGGCACTGACCGCCATATTGGTCATCCAAAAAGAGCCCAAGCAGGTGGTTAAGAGCCGGTCATTTATACAAAATTTGTTCTCATTGAAATGTGGATAAGCGACATAACAGACTACAGAATCAAGCGAATTCAGTGAGCTCATCGTATTTGCGCGTATGGGATGGCATGTCTCTGAAATTTCTGTAAGCAGGTGTCTTGGAATGCTATTGTGTTCGGTAGACCAAGATGTCCGCCCGTTGCTCCATTATAATAATATACAATACTGTGGTAGCCCAATCCAATGTAAGAGATCAGGGTTTACAGTGCGACTGCGATAAAACTATAAATATTACGCGACCCTTTTAAATGTCCACGTTTTCATGGATTGTTGGTTTAGGCCAACTAAACCTTAGTATCACAACAACGATATAAAACCACCCCTCTTACATTATTTCTTAATCACTGAGGATTTTAAAAAGTGTGTTTTTTTGCAATAAAATTTTTTTTCTAAACGAACTTCGCTCCTATCCTTTGTGTGCTCAACGAAGTTCACAAGGATGAGGCTTGTGGCAAACTTAATATATTTTCGCTGGCTTCTGTTTCGGTACTGCATGCGGCGTTGTAAATATACCACAGGGAATAAACGTGGTAGCTTCGATGATTGCTGTACAGTTGTGTACATTTGTCCGGAATAAATCTGATTTTTTTTCGTCAAAAGACTCAATGGCCATGAAAACCTCGTGGTACTTTTATTAAGGGAAATTTCATTATATATGTGCCGATAGAATTCATACCATAAATCCTTTAAAAAGGTCAAATCATTTAGGGCCCGTCGCTGTTTAGCGATTCTTCTCGTTGAGCAATTGGCGTAATACTTGCTTCTGTGTCAAAATCCGGTGGTTGCCCCGCTAATCACATCCTGCTAGTTAAATCATACAATGGGCTTTAGGCTTAATCCGCTCTAACGGCATAATGGTATTAGGCAAACAGAAGACTTGACCTGCAACTTTTCTGCAATTTTTCTTATAATAGAATTTTTGTATACCTGTAATAGTTTGACGTTTGTATTGAATTAAAATTCTGTCCAAAAACCGCGAGCTTCCCATGTAAAAGTCTATAATTATTGTCACATGCGGTGATGCTAATCTTCAGGATTTTTGTTTTTTGTTCAATCATAAATCCAAAATCAGCTGCAGTGAACCAAGGTATTTTAAAAGTAATTACCAGGATATGAAAGTCGATAATGACATCCTATGTAACAAAACATCAGTGCGGATGGTGTACGATCTATACTTATAATGCTATAAGCTTGCCACATGTATACATCATGGACATTGTGTTTTGAATATTTAAACATCACACGCCCAATAAAGGTCCATTTTACTCCATTGGCCACAACACAATGCTCGCTACGTGACCTAAATTCACTAAGCAGGTTTTAGACTCATGCGTGAAGCGTTGCTCGTACATTGATTATTTTTTTTTTTCATGGATCGACCGAACCAAAGATGAAGCACGTAAGGCAGCTAACCCTGCTGTTATATAGCCGCCATTTTGCTGATTAAACTTTTAAAGATAATTATTTGATTTTCAATTTTATTGAGAAAACATTTCTCAAGGAAAATTTACTTTGTTTATGATAAAAGAGAGCAGGGGAATTGTTTGGCGAGGTGTACCTGTTAGATAGAATTGCACAAGGGGAAGAAATTGGAATTCCCCAAGATTAAACTTAGAAACTGAGTCAACTTGTCTTTTATGCTTTGAGACCAAAACATTGCATGATCTTGGATTCCCCCATAAAGTTAAAATGTTGAAATGATGCAATTCAGAGGAGGTAATTGTTGTGAAATCTGAGTTGACGTGCTAGGTGTAGTTTCATGTGCATGATGCTGTGGTATATCTATTTTAAGACTGGGAATTTTGTGAGCAATATAGAATGGGGATTTGAGTAAATCCTCGGGGCCCAGCATCCAACTAGTACAGTAGCTAAATTTATAGCTAGTTTTTCTAATCTGCAATGAGAGCAACTCTGTAAAGTACATAGTGCTAGGTTATATTCCATGTGAGCCGAAGTCGCTGTAGTTTCTACTGTCCTCTTGAAGCCAAAAGTGCTGGAAATTCAAAATAAGGATTGTGGGACCAGGTAGAAATCGTGGTGATTATCTTGGACTGATATACTGTGGAATATTAGTGTCGTCGAGGCTACCCTGTCTTCTTGAACTGCTGGACAAGGTTACTTTCAGGACTGAGAAGATTCCCATGGAATTTACCTTAGGATTTTACGTGTGAACGTTGCATGCTGTCATTTTGGAGTCTTTCGCTTGAGTTATATCATCGTTGACTTTCAGCGCTTTCAACACAGGACACCAGTGAACTCTTAAGTATTATAATCTTACATAGTGTTGTGTAAATTTTATGTAATTGTGTTTTTGGACATACAAATTTCTTGAACCAAACCAATTAAAAATCATTAAATCTGTTTAATTCTATAAAAATATCAGATCATTTGTTCAGAAGGCTCTTTAATTTGTGTTTGTAAGGTAATTTCTGACCTTTGATTCCCGAGACATCATACCCTGCCCTCTGCCTACCTTCATGAAGTATCTGCATAAACTTATAGGACCTGCGTAACGATGTAGCACAGACGGTAACGTAAAGCATCTTCTCCATTTTTGGCTCTTGATACTACTATTTACTGAAGCACTGAAGGGACATGACGAGATATTCAGACGAGTTGCGAGTTTGTCGACTTAATTGATGAGATAAACGATGACATAATTGACGACTTGATGAGTTAATGGAAACGCGATAAATTCCTACTTACCTGACGAGTTCAAAATGTTGAGTTAATGGACGAGATAAATGAACGACTTCCCTGATGAGTTCTAAAATGTCGACTTATTGATGAGATAAAAGATGGATATAATTGATGACTTGACGAGTTAATGTACGATATACAAGACGACTTCCTGACGAGTTCAAAAATTGTCGAGTTGATGGACGAATAAATTACAACTTACCTGACGAGTTCGAATTGTCGAGTTAATGACGAGATAAATGACGACTTACCTGACGAATTTCGAAAATTATCGAGTTAATGGACGAGATAAATGACGACTTAACCTGACGAGTTCGAAATTGTCGATTTAATGGACAGATAAATGACGACTTACCGACGATTTTCGAAAATTGTCGAGTTAATGAACGAGATAAATGACGACTTACCTGACGAGTTGAAAAATTGTCGAGTTAATGTGACGAGATAAATGACGGACTTGCCTGACGAGTTCGAAAATTGTCGAGTTTATGGCGAGATAATGACGACTTACCTGACAGTTCGAAAATTGTCGAGTTAATGGACGAGATCAATGACGATACCTGACGAGTTCGAAAATTATCGAGTTAATGGACGAGATAAAAGACGAATTACCTTACGAGTTTTGAAAATTGGTTCGATTAACGGACGCGGATAAATGATTGACTTACCTGACGAGGTTCGAAAATTGTCGAGTTAATGGACGAGATAATTGATAACTTACCTGACGAGTTCGAAATTGTCGAGTTAATGGATGAGATAAATGACG
>JAMKCH010012968.1:0-26353 GCA_023653785.1 Ophioderma brevispina
GAAGCTGCTAATCTCACCTGACATAATCAATGAGATGTAATTTTGATATTTTGGCTATAAGTAACATGAATTAGGTTTGTATGAGGGAAAGGGGGTAAGCCCGCATGCTGTTTTGTCGTGGAAGGAACAAAATACTATTGGCAGTGCTTCTACAAAATAATAGTAACCTGACCGGCAAAGTGATTTAAAATCTTAGAAGCTACTGATTAGTTCATTTCAGAATACAAATTGGAGTAGTACAGAGAGGATGTTGGTCTTCTTGAAATCAAGTGATAGGTTGTTATTTAAGGGCAGTGTTAACCTTAAGTTTCCGGAGTATCTATTTGTTTGTAACTTTGCAAATATTTGATTATTTATGAAAAGCATACATTCTAGAAGAAAATTGAAACGATGAACCTGATGATGGCATCAGATTAAGGTTAAACTTGTTTTGAGAAAAATACTAAAAAAAACATGATTTTGCCCCAAAATTTCAGACAGCAAACAAAACAATTTGAATTTCATGATGTCTTATGTTATTTTTTAGAAACAGACAAATTTGTCTAGGACGTTTTTTTTTTCATTTTTTGTCAAAAATAGAGCTTACTTCAAAATATAAGGAAACATGTCAAAAAATGTGATTTTTACTTTCTTTTCCAAAATTGAGTATAATTGGAGATATCTTTGTTAAAAAAAATCGAAAAAATTGAGAAAAACGTCCATAGAGAAGACGATTTGCTATCGTAGGAAAGTAAACCGTACCTTTTACTTAGTATTTTTGGCGTTTTATCTTGTCTGAAAATTTGCCAAATTTGCGAAATTGAAATTGAGAAAATCTTGTGTTTAGTAAACAAGTGGACTTTTCAAGCCATTTCAAAGATGTCTCTTTCCTCAAATAACTTTTATCTTTGAACTTCAAAATTGAGGTATGTTGTGTAGGGTAAGTGATGAAAATACATCTATGCACTATTGAATCAAACATGTTTTGTCTCCAACTCCAGAAAGAATCAGAAGAAATTGAAATTTCATTGGGTCTAAATTAGCACTTGTTACATTTCAAATATTGTTTTTTGTTTTTCAAGATTGCGTTAGCAAAAAAGTACATTATTATTAAAGCACGAGAACGCTTCAGTACGCAGTAAAATTTCACCGCGCGACGCGATCCTGCACCTTGCGCCTGACAGCGTGAAATTGTGCTTAAATTCCCGCCGTTAAGAACATGTGGTTTTGTGGACTTTAATGGTCAATAGCTGTTTAAATCGGCAACAAAAAATACAGCTCAGGATTGTCTGCAGTGATAACCATGTTGTTAATGATAGAACACAGGTTGATGTTTAAAATGGTCAAAAATTCAGAAATTTGTGTACAACAAAGCACTTGGTTACACTGCCCTTAAGTTCCTCAGCGAGGGCAAGTCTGTAGAACACTCATAAGTTATTTCTTGTGCACAGTAAACATAAATGTTTGAAAATTTATCGATTAGGCCCTCAAAAGGTGTCCAGACCCGGGGAGGGGGGTTTTGATTGATTTAAAGAACGGGAATGGGTATGGTGTGGGGGTCCCAAGGCCGCAGGTCACCAGTTTTGCTTCTTTCTTCCGCAGTATGCTTCAGTTCTGAAGTATGCCTACTTTTCACAAAACTCCACAAATTTTATACGGCCGGGGCTAACATTTTGGGGAAATTTGTCCACTTATTCAGCTCCACACATCCTCTGATTTGGGCAAAACTTTCAGTTCCAATCCATAAAATTGGTAAAACAATCCACTTCCAAATACCCTTCTTTACCCCAAAATTTCAGTGCTGTAAGGCCCAGTGACCCCGATCCAAAACCAGAGATGATTTTGATTTCCTTGTTCTCCAAAGACCCCACATCATGCAGGTCCTTTCAACCAAACAAAAAAATATATGAACATATTCAAAATTAAATGTAGAAAGGAGATGTCTTAAAGAGACCTGGCACATTGGAAAAATAGAGCGCCCTCGAAGATTTTTATTCAAAATCGATATTTTTTGCATGGTTTGTAAGGCTTTTATATACAAAGCCCGCACCCGCATGATTAAGACCAATCAGCTTCCTTATGAGTAACAGACGATTTCTCATTTACACGTCGCCGGCGACATTAAAATCAGCAGACGACGAAATGGTGTTTAACACAAGACACGCTATCACGCCGTATGCATGTTTTCCCACGCTATGCACACGGTGTGATCGTCCTATAAACCTTGGTTTTAATATCATGAGTACGAGTCAAAAATATCATGTAATAATACACATTTGTTGATTAAAGTTTATGGAAAACGTAAAAGTTGGCCTACAAGATTACCTGGTGTCTTTATCCTCATTCAATTCCCTATCTGTTTTTTGGGTATGTTTATTTTTGTGTAAAAGATATCTCTGTTCTTCCATGGCCTAGACTATTCATTTGAGCAAATTGAAAATTTCATATTTTGTGAAAGGGCCCAGTGACGCTTATTAACATTGAACATACTATCATAAAATGACACCTTATCTACCTATACTTTGTTCATCACTAATAGGCAAAATTATTTTGGCTTTTGTTTATCCGCGTGTGAAAGTAAAATTCGTTTTACGCATGCGCTTTCTTGCCTACAAGCGTGTGCCGGCACGTACAGCACGCCTCGTGGTCTGCTGCAGTTGTGTTGCTTACAGTTTTTGCGCCTGCCTAAGTCTATCTCAATCCGCGGTGTAAGATTCCCTTGCCCATGGTGATGAATAAAGGCACCCTTTTTTACAAACCCATACCAAGTAACCCCAAATACCAAACACCCAAATTTAGCCCCGTGCAACTTGTTCTTATTACGACTGAATTTTTATTTGATTTTAACAATTCATTCAGTAGAACCACTTTCATGTCACTTTACAATCTGGAATTAAATTGGTGAGTGTGATCAAATGTCATAGGTAAGCCACGACAGGTTGCCCTTGACTACCCAGTATGGTCATTATGGTATAACTATGATGTAATGGTTTCATTATTAGTGGAAGATTGTGCATTTTTACATGGATATGAATATTTGCAGCAAATATGTACAAATAGTAAGAACAGGTTTTAAGTATGTGGAACAAATTAAAAATGCCTAGCCACACATATGTGGCCCTATCCAAACAATGTTGGCAATTATGGAAATTTAGTTATTATTGTTTGTTCAGAAACCACTTACTATTAATTCCAGACCTATATGGCATTCAGTTTTAGGAACAGCAAAAATATTTTCATAGAAGCAAGGAAGCATATAAACAATACATGACTGAAATAATCCGATTTTAGATGCATAACACGAAAAACACACAATTCCAAATTTTGACCTAAAGTGTTCCAGCAGTTTAGGGGGTACTCAACACAAATGACCATACATGGACATGCTGTCAATATGGGTGTTATTTTCAGCCTTTTGGTATATGAATGACCCTTTTAATGCCAATTTTGGTACAAAAATGGTTTACTTTTTCGGATATTTAAAAAAAAAAAGGGTTGGAAAACTGGACTAATTTCCTCAATCTTGAGCCAAAATCTTCTAAACTTGCTAAAACAGTCAAAATTTTGATGAAAAAAGTCAAATATGTAATATGTATTAAAATTGACCAAAAATCTTCATCTACATTATAGCTACATGGGTATATTTTTTTCAGCAGAAACCAAACCAAACATGAACACCCTGAAGATACTAATGTGGATATTATGAGAAATATAGAAACTTTCTCCTGATACTGAAACCTCAATTTTGATGAGGTGAAGGGGAAACAAAGACTGTCAATTGGGTCAACTACCTTTATCCTGGACTATTCAAGTCCAACTGTGAAGTTCAAAACCACTGTGGTATAGCGGCAACATTATTATTGCCACATTATTTAGAAAGATTTAGCAAAATGTACCAACCTTGTGTGGGGGTGAACAGGAAATTGAATTGTTAAAATCAATTGAATT
The DNA here is from genome assembly GCA_023653785.1 of Ophioderma brevispina. Lineage (NCBI taxonomy): Eukaryota > Metazoa > Echinodermata > Ophiuroidea > Amphilepidida > Ophiodermatidae > Ophioderma > Ophioderma brevispina. The sequence continues at coordinate 3,928 of JAMKCH010012968.1, forward strand.
GTTAAAATCAATTACTTATTGCATACTGCATTGTGTCTTACTCTGCAATAATCACAGTTCTATTTGTGCCTTGCTTTTTTTTTTAAAACTTCTAGCATTATGTCTTATCCATGATCGTTTTAAGCAATGCTCTGAAGTTACTTTATTATTTTGTATTTTTGTTTAGTTTTGGAAGGATGACAGGCATGTTTTAAGAGGGGCTTTTGAGTTTGAGGTGGGAGGTTTGAGGAGAGGACGTCCAAAGAAGACTTGAATCGGGTGAAGTGGAAGGAGGGAGTAAGGGCGGTTGCTGCAAGTGTGTGGTGAATCCGGCCACCCCCGTTCACTGGGACAAAACTGGATTTAAAACTTTGGTTTTACTACTTTACTACTTTCTTATTCTTGATAAAGAATGATTCATCTGTTCAAAACGGTTTTTGAACTGTTTTTCAGTTTCATCATTTTTGTGATTGTAGACCTCTGGTCTTTTTCTCCGTGCTCTGTCATTTATTATAGTGCACTTTGTCTCTTGTGCTCTTCAATTTGTTTGTAGTGCATTCTTGTGTGTTTTGTTTGTTTCCTGTTTGTTTTGTGCTCTTTAATTCATTAAAGTACACATTGTCATGTGTAGCTCTGCTTCCAAGGTTCGGCCTTGTTCTCTGCAATTTCATTATAGTACTATATTATGTGTTGTTGTTGTCTGTCTTGTCCTTTCCCTATTACCCTTGCCCTGCCCTGTCTTGTTTCCTGTTTCTCCTGTTCTCCCCCACTCAAGGTGTCCTGTATCAATTGATCCCTTGTGTGGTTTTGTACCTCGTCCGTTGGATTCACCATTACCTACATGCACATTATTTAATTAATTTGTCATTACCTGGCTCCAGTTATCAGCCAATCCTTCTGCCAGATGTCTTGCAAACTCCTCCCCATGTTGTAATATGGTGTTATCATCTATCATGATGCCCTCATCTGATTCCATGCTGTCCTCGTCCCCTGTCAGAATAGACAGCATTATTATAATCACGTTCTTTTGGTTAACTGCAGGTGGTGGCAGCCAAGAAATTCCAAATTTAGATCCCCATCAGTGGTTTAACACATAAAAGCAAAAGTTTGACAGAAAATTTTAATTTTTTTATATGTTATATGCAATATTTTCTTATTCCAAAACTGTTGGAGCTGAGGAATTCAAACCCACTGTAGGGTCATTTCAGAATTTTTACATTGACTAACATTACGAAGATGTATTGGCCGTGGGAAAAACACCCCATGACCGAATCACATCAAATTGTTTGTGGTTGTGTCTATATCGCTGATGTAGAGCATGTTAGAATACAAAAACCGTTGCCAGGTTCAATGGCTCACGCTAACTTTTGTAGGAATCCATGATCACATTGATCACAACACAAAAAGCTCGGATATCATTATTCGAAACAGGGCATGAGCCAAGGCTTGAACCAGTAAGGCAATTGAGTTAACTTTTATAACATGCACTACATCATTGAAATTGCGGTATGTGTAATCTATTTGATTCATTGGGGTGATTAGCTATATTGAAAAGAGGCTTGGCCGCCATCCGTCTGGTATTAGAGTGCATCGAAACAAAACTCTGCCTGTCCTCCACTACATGCGGTTGTTAACTTTTAGCTAAGCAGTGCTTAAATCTGCAGTTCACATGTAATTAAGTGTGATGCTAAAGTCACTGTGGTTCACAAGTTGTTAATGCAATGCATATATGCACTCTAAGTGTGGTACTTTTCATGTTTAGAACTGCCTTTACATGATGCCATATTCATCCTATTATGTTCCCAGGGCACTAAGTCAGTCCTTTTGGATGTGCACTTATTTCTCTCCTATTTTAATAAAATTCTTTCCATATTAGTCTGTTTTTTTAACGGTAAAACTATATCATTGCTGGGAACATCACATGCACATGAAATAGCCAAACCCAATAAGTTACACTTTCTCCATCAGTAATTGATATAAAAACATATATACTCCGGATTGGGGATTCAGAAATTCAAGTCTAAAATTGGATGGAAGGGCACTAATTAGGATACGCTCACTAAAGTATGCAGCTGTTGCACAACCAAAATTCCTGTTGCATTTAGTGAGATTACCAACTTTTAGGCAACTTTTAATGGCCAAATATTGAACAGAAATATATGGAATTTGTTTCTTGATGTCATAATTCCTTTTGGTGGGGATATAACCAAGAGGTGTATTACTATGCAACCTCCAGCAAAAATATTTTTCTGTCCAAAGTACTTCGATGGAAAGTATCACTAACAACATAATGGACCTGGTGAATATATTACACAGAGGCCAATTAATAACGGTGTAAATGGTTCATAATCACATTTGGCATTTGCAATTTTCCCCAATGCACAATTATGCTTGACACTCATTCAAAGGCATAATAAATTTGGTCAATTCTACACAATAAATTTTAAAAGCCAAGCATGAGTGAACATGGAGATAGGACAATGATAATAAATAATATGGTTAGGGTGGACTATGAATTCTGCTGTGAATCGTTGTATCTTTTGACATTATCATCTTTGTATTAGAGAGAGTGGGCGGTGTATCACATTATCTAAATTTGAAAGTGGACAGTGTTCTGGGCAACACAACAAAAACAGATGTTTCTGTTCACAGGCTTTTTTGCCAAACACATTAACAATCCTTGGTTTAGGAGGCCCATTTTGATACAGAATGAGAACAAATCTGGTGGCTATGTCCCCCACTTCATCCCATCAAAACTGAGATTTGGGCATCACAAAGTTCATATATTTTTTTCTGTTATACAAATTAAATTTAAGGCCTGGGGAATGTTTCCATTTGATGCTACAAATAAAAATATCCCCAAATGTGTTCGACTGCACTATACTGTCCTATGGGCCAATTTGGTACACTTCTTTCCTTCTACTATCCACACAGGTGGACCAATTTAATTCAAATTTTGTAATTTGATATTTTTAGTGATATGTGCTTCCATGGGAGGGACGAGGGAGAAAACGTATGAAAAGTCAAACCATGATCAGGTCGCCCACCTTCAAAAGTATTTTATATCAGAGTTTATGATTACAAGCACTGGAAAGAAATACAAAATTCTTTTGACTATATTGCACAAATCTTGGTAGCTTTTTGTAACATTCAGGTTGGAAAGTTTTTAACTTCAAGCCACTATCAGTCATTTTTCCAAATTCAAGATGCCCATTTTGTCTCTAATTTGCTAGTGTTAGTTCACATCAACACATTATATAACTGTTCTTTGTGAAAAACAGACACTTAAACATTTTATACTTTGTCTCGTCTGAAGTATGAAGTAACGACGCGCGCGTATACCCAGTGCGCCTTTTAGCTGCAGTGCGCTTGTTACCATACCCGCCTTGCGCGCGTTGAAGTCGAGTTTTCAATGATAAGCCCGCGTCGTACTTAATATTCGAGCGGGACAGAGTATAGACCCATCTGAAGATGCCATTTAAGTCTGTTTCTAGACCTAAAGAAAAGTTGGATCCCGACTTATTAGTAAACAAAGCATAAAAATCATAATTTCTTGACATATATGGCGATGGCGTGTTACACTTAGCCACTTACAGGGGTCTTTACTACAACACTTCCAACAGTACAAAAAACTGGACTTTGATGAAAAATACGGGGCATGATTTGTTTAGATTTTGAAAAAAATTGCTCATATAGTGGCTTTAACCCCTGTGCACTACGTACTTATCTATTGGTATCTAAGCACTATTTTTATTGGATACTTGGCAAGTAATATCATGTAATGAGCAAATCAGAGATACTGTAAGAACGTTGTACAGTTAGTGTTAAAATGACAGCATTTGAGTCCAATGACACCTTTTCAGTATCGTGAAAACCAATTTGGAGGCAAACATAGCAAATTAAAAGGATATTTTTATTATTAAAAACATATACTGCAAAAACTAAAAACCATCCCTGGAAGGTCTACCTAGAATTTTGGAAACATGCAAAATTAAATACCACTATTTAAAAAAAAAAGAAAAGTGGGGGGGGGGCGGTTTTTTTCTTATTTTACAATTGGAATTACAAGTATATGGACAAACCTATGAAACCCATATGAAGGTACAACTGAAATGATGCTAAAATGCCAGCTGGTATCGATCATGCATGATTTTTTAAATGTTTTTCATTTACTATTTGTTGTGGCTTCCATGGCGAGGGGGAGTGGGATTCATCTGGGGCCTATTCGATCTTCTGTATTAAACATGCTGTATGGCTTCTATTTGGCAAATATGAACATATTTTGGTACATTTCAACGTGGATTTTGTAATCTGATAAGCCCAATAATACCATGTTTGGTTGTTAGGATGAGACGAACCATCAATTGGCAAGCAAGCAGCCAAAGAAGTGGGTGGCAATTGGCAGCCCTGTGGAAATGCCTGCTGGGTGTCTGAGAAAACCTTACGGCTGAGACAGGAGCGCGACAAGCAAAGAAGAAATTCCTCATTGATAGAACCAACCATTCAAGGATGCATGGCGGATCTCAATGCAAGGCTGAATGATCTTATAAATCTGATGAACTGGTCAAACTCAACAAACAGATGGATGACTTGAAAAGTTGCAGGTGAGAAGGGTGAATGTAATATAACGTGGAAAAGGATTAACAAAATCTCGGTCAGGATAGAAGATCTTCAACCAAAGTCAAGAAAAGGGATGGTACAGCCCATCAAGTGAAAAAGAACTTTCTGAGGAGGGCGGCAATACTTTAGCTCTAGACTTTCAACAAGATAATGCGTCCACCAAATCTGAACTACCTTTCCTTGTGCTGTCAGGACCTTCCTAATGCCAAGACCCACCATTTTCATTTCATTCATTTCATTTTATTAAAAAAACAATGCCTTTGGCCCAAAGGCCAAATTAAACATTATTGCACAGTAAAGAACAAAACAAGATTATTATCAGTATAGATCAAGCCAAAAATTAATCCGTATTAAAATTTCAGATATTGCACATAGTATAAAAATATAATACAGTTCATATCTTAAAACTTATTAATAAAAACATCAAAGATAAACAAAAGCGGGTACACAACACAAGAATTATTAATTGCTCTTCAAACCAAAAAAGAATTAGCAAGAGTGATCAATATTGGGCGTGCATGCATAATGAACCCCTGCTTGTAAGTACCTGATGTAGTAGGGATGGGGCTATTTTGGTACCGTGAGGTTCTGGAACCGCAGCTGCGATATTTTGTTAGCATTGCGAAGGTTGCGGCCATGAGCTTCCACCCTGGATGGAGGAAGACGTTGTTCTGTGCGCTTAGAATTGGAAAGCCCTTCGGCAAACCTGCGACAGTGATCTTCCCTTCTATCACCAGAAAACTCAAGGGCCCACAAACTGAACAGCCTCCGCATAAGATGAATATCGGCTGACCTAAAATAATTCTGCATGCGCGCCTTTGGAGTTGTTCTATAGCGTATGACTGATTACTCGTAATGAGACGGCATACAACATCACTGTATGCCATGAGGGTTCTAAGGTAGCCCTTATATACTGTGATCAGTTCTTCATCACATAACCCGAATTTCTTCAGGAGCCTAAGCATGTAAAGTTTTGATTGCCTTTTTAATGATTTCCTGGATATTGGTATCCCATCTCAGATCCTTTTGTATCCAGATGCCTAGTATTTTTGCTGGTTAACAAAATGAGGGGACACACAGAAATATTATGTTAGCATTGAGCAGGGGGAACCTCTTGAAGCACCTTGATGGCCTGACTTTGTTGGATTCAAACTAAGCTTATTGGTTTTAGTCACTATGTGAAACTCATCGAGCGTGTGCTGATGAACACTTGCTTGATTGAGGATATGATCTATTTTCCGCAAGTGTCAGAGCCATCCACGTACTTCCAACATCTATTGTTGAGGTCATTCCATGCCAAAACACAAGGTGTGGAACCCACCCTATCAGATTTGTTGAAATTGCAGTCAAAGGTACATTTTATGGGGCTACAGAGGAGGTCAAAGGGAAAAATCAATTCCATCCGTTTTGAAGTTATGGGCTCTCAAAGGTTTACGACTAGGACTTAAAATGTGATTCAGTATTAAAAAAATTATTATGCTATTTATAGAATCATTTGTGGTCCACTTGTTGCAGTCAAAAACAAAGCAATAAGAATTTCTTTGCATCCCCCTAGTAAAATAGTCCCTCAAATAGTTGCCATGGGGGCAAAATGGACTAAAATGGGACCACACATAGGGGCGGTGTATGTGACGCGTCTACACTGATATGAGTTCTAGCTTGAAAAAAATATTAGCCATACACTATAACAATCACTGTGTAGAAGTTTGTTTGTATTTTTGATGTCTTCAGCCTGAAAAAATTTGGATTACATATCAAGCAAAATTAAGCTCAGTGGTGTTTAAAAGTATTTGGGATTTTTTTTTTTCCAATCATACAGACCACTTAGAGGTGATCAGTATCATCCAAAACATTCCCAAACAATCCTAAATGACATGTTAGTGACCACAGTTCAAAAATTTCCTAGTACTTAGTAAATTTGCACTTTTATCTGGTAAGGTTTCTCTGAATTCTGCAACGTTTAAACCAACATGGGCAAACTTTGCTTTCATCGTTTTCAATGACGACATCAAAAATACAAACAAAACTTTTATCACAACGATTGTTATAGTGTATGCTAAATTTTTTTCAATGCTTAGAACTTCATATCAGGTGTACGCGTCAAATAAGCGCCCTCTATGTTTGGTCCATTTTAGTCTCAGTTTCGCACCATGGCAACTATTGAGGGCGTATTTTTAATAGGGGGATACAAAGAAAAGAAATTCTACTTGCTTTGTCATTGATGCAACAAAGTGGCAACTACTGATTATAAATAGCAATAATAAGTTTTTTAATCCTGAATCACAATTTTATAGTCCGAGTCGGTAAAACTTTGAGAGCCCAATAACTTCAAAACGGAATGGAATTGAATTTTCCTTTTGACCTCCTCTGTTAGCCCCATGAAATGTACCTTGAACTGGCAATTTCAACTAAATCTGAGAGGGTGGGTTCAACACCTTTGTGTTTTGCATGGAATGACCCGGTTGGTATCCTTTCTAATTGAACAGCACATTTATGATCACCTGAAACCAATGGGACCTAATTTTGTACCTTGAGTAGAGCACCATTAAGAAGCTTGTACTCGGAGAGCGTGTTTATACGAACACATTTGAAACGGTTGCTGGACAGTACAAACTGGACAATGGATCTACGGACCCAAGCGGATACATTTCCAATGAGAATAGGACTAGAAAGAATGGTTAACCATACTCAAACGCTTTGGAGAAGTCCGTGAGAACCACCGTTCCAATGTTGTTGACTTTTAGAACATGATGCAAATTATGAATAAGAGGACTGATAAAGTAAAGTAATGAGAAGTGGGAGATCCCACTGACATTTCCAAACTGACGGTGGTCAATTTTGTGCCTGGATGTCATCCAAAACCCGTGGTAACAAACCCTTCACTTAGTTTTGCCGAAGCAAGCGGTTAGAGCGACAGGTCTTAATTTGTCAGGTTTGGGCGGTTTGGTTTTTGGTATAGGCACGGACATAGCTCTTTTCCATTGGGTGGGGCCACACCCTCCATAAAGACGCGTTCAGGGTATTAGGTAAAGGGGTGACTGAGCGCATAGCGCACTCCTTAATCAACCGAGGAGAGATACCATTGGTCCTGTTGCATTTTAGCGGCTTCACCTTTTTGAGTTCAGCATACACTTCCCCAGGGATGTAAGTGATGGTGGAGCTCATCAGATGGGAATTAGGCCTCAAGAGTTGCGTAAATCCAAGGGTTAATGTGGGAAGCACTAGAAACACTCAAAATGATCATTGATGAATTGGCAATGGTGGCATGATCACCATCATCCACACCAGGGAAGGAAATGCTTGGCATCAAGTTGGTGTTACTATATGACTTATAGTTGGTGGCCACTTACGTGGATCTGTCTTATGCAGATTACGAACTCTTATGGATAATTAATTGACTTAGCATTGCGAAGTTCATGCTGTTAACTTCGTTACGTAAACTGCTTGTACTCAATTACATTACCTGAGGTAAACGCTGTCTTTTTTAATAGGGATTTAATTGTTAAAGAGTGAACCAGGGGTTACTGGTTATATGAAGTCTAACCGGGGTGATGGGAAAGAATGTGTCTATTGCATCATGAAGAACACTGTAGAGTCAACTTTCTGCTGTGTACCAGTGGCATTGAGACGTCAGGACAGTCATGCTGTGTGATCCAGCTGCCAAACTCTCTAAACTGGAGTTCTTTCATGGGGCGGAAAGGAGCCGTTTTTGGCATTTTTTAACATGCTTAGGACGTGAGTAGTTGCGTTTCCACATGAGGCAAAAATGATCACTCTTACCCAGAAGCAGGTGGGTAATGGGATTAGGGTTGGCATAATGAGTATGAATGTTAGAAATTCTAGTCAGCTTGGCATACCCTATAGTATTGAAAGTAACTAGTTGTCTGCGAATTACACCATCCCTCGAAGAAAAACCAGAAAGGGCAAATTCAAGGAATGAAAAAAAACAACAGAGGCGATGGAGTGGACGTGCATAATATCAGAAGAACCCAGAGTGGTGGGGAGGTAATGATGTGCAGGTTCATCCAAAGTTGTGCGTTACGTTTTCACATCTTCCACCCCCGAAAAGTGGATCATAAAATCATTGTCCTTTGTAAGAGGAGACCTCAGTTGCATGAATAATTACAGAGGAAGTACCTTGATGGCAGTGGCAGCAACCAGTCTACAACAAAATTCTGTAAACACGAATACGAGAGCATGTTGATCCTATCCTAAGATCCAACCAAGCTTGTTTTCGCCCAGGTAGAAGCGGTGCACAGCAGGTTCCACAGCCTAAGGAGAATCATGGATGGAAGCTTTTCAGAGTTATCAACTCCAACTCACCATCACCTTCATCGATTTACAGAGAAAGCCTGGACTCAATCAACAGGAAGGTCATGTTTCGGTTTCCGGCACTAGGGTATCCCAGAAGGTTGGTAAAAAGCCCTAGGAGTTCTCTACACAATTCCAACAAGCGCTGTTATGGTAGAATGGAAATATCTCGGAGCCTTCCTCGTTTCAACAGGGATACTGCAGGGACATGTATTAGCTCCCTTATTTTATTGTGCTGCATAGACAACGTGCTGCAAAGCAACTAAAGATGAACAGATTCCGGATTGTGACACATCTCCACGAGGTCCAGGAGGTATCCAGCCAAAGTCCTTAACGACCTAGATTTCGCTGACTATATCGCCCTACTGGAGTCTTCAATCCTTAGAGCTCAGGCACAGGTATCAAGAACAGCAGCCGCAGCTGAAGAATTGGGCCTACATCAGTGTGCAAACGACAGAGTACATGACTGCCAACTGCAACCCACTTCAACTGCTTAAAGTTTATGGCGAGTGTATCAACCATGTCTCCGACTTCAAAATCTTGGTTGTATGATGGCTTGCCAGTTTCTAAAAGAAACCTTACCAGACGAAAAGCCCTGGCTATGGGCAGCATTGTGGAAGTTGGAGCGCATATGGAGAAGCAAAGTATACCAATCGAAAGATTGAAAGTACGCCTCTTCAACAAAAAATGTGGTGACAGTATTTTGTAGGCGCGAAACTTGGGTGCTGACAAACAAGTTGGAGAGTAAGGTCCATTCTTTTTCGGGACGGCAACATTGTTGCTACAGAATCATGCTAAACGTCAAGCGCATTGATCGTGTCCCAAATGCCAAAATATATGCTGCTACAGGTACGGAACCTCTGATAAACCGGTAAGTAAGACTGAGACAGCTTACTTTCTTGGTCATATTCTAAGGATGCCAGAGGGAGAGCCTAGTAGGTTATTATGCTTTCTACACACCAACACTGGCAAAAAAGGGAAAGCCAGGCCGGACCAGAGAACATCAATCTCTCCTAATCAAAGTTTGGGGGACAAAAACAACATGTTGCAACCAAAGGCTATCTCCAACTTGGCCCAAAACAGAAGTTACTGGAGGGAACTTGCGATCGCCTGCTTCGCAGTCGACTGATGATGATGATGATAGGACCTCAATGGCAATGATGTCCTCTTTAAGAGGTGGTTTAAACTGGATTAACCTAAAAAAACTCACCAAAAATCTCACTCAGCTCAGGCTAGAAAATGCACTAAGTCTGAAATCATGCCATGATGTCCTCACACATATTGGCATGAAATCACTGGTCAGGTCAGCGAACACCCTCGTGCTTGCCATACCTGATTATGGGCTGGGGACAGGGGCCCCTGGTTCGATTCCCACCCAGGATGTCCAATCTTCTAGCTTCTATCCTTTGCCCCTTCCCTTTCGAATAGTGTACGTTGGTATGGGCACATGTTGGTGAAGGATGAGCGAGCAGGTAGAGTTGAGGTGGGAGGTTTGAGGAGGGGGACATCCAAAGAAGGACATGGAAGAAGCAAGTGGAGGAGGAGAGTATGGAGGGTTGGGTTGCAGACGGAAGTGCATTGAATCGGGAAGTGGAAGGAGGGAAGTAAGGAGGCGGAGGACTATACAGCTCCAGATGGCCAGAAGTCATCTTGGGTCTACCAACCCTCAAAAAACTCATAAGCAGTTGAAAACTGCATAAGCAGTTGAAAACTAATAAGCAGTTGAATTTGTCCATACAGTGGGGGATAATGAACGTCATACATAACATTCATTGAAAAACACAGACAGGACACAGCAGTTTACATTTGGTTCCCACCTTTCAACTTAGCCGTACTTCACCACTACGCGTTGTTGACCTAGTCTCGCAGACTATGCCGCCGCTTTGATTCCATTCCATGCAGTTCTTTTGGAGAAGTTGCACCGTACTTATGGCATCAGGGACCACTTATTAAATGATTTCGGCCATTTATTTTAAACCGCAGGCAAAGGATTGTTCGTGGCCAATGTCTTGATTTTTTTGTTGCTGTTCTCTCAGAGTGCCTCAGGCTCAGTTGGGGACCCATGCTTTTCAATATTTATGTAATGATCTGCATCTTCATTTGAAATCTACAATTTCCAGTATGCAGATGACACTTTCCTTGTTTGTAGCACCATTTGATGTATTTGATAGATTCAGATGTTCACATTCTCAAAAATGACCTTGCCAAGCTTTATGGTGGTCAGAAAACAATGCATTCCAACTTAATCCACAGAAGTGCCAAGTTATGTGTATTGTCGCCGTAAAAAATAAGCCTATCCCTGTATATTTTGTTTCTAACACAAAACTTTCTACAGTTCAGTTACGTTCCTTGATGTTCAGATATCATCTGATTTGTCATGGAATGAACAAGTTGTCCAGTGTTACTAAGAAGTGCAATCAACTGTTGGCTTCCTCAAACAGTGGTTGGAAACCAAAAACAAAGGATATTCTTCTCACTCTTTATGGTTCTCTTATTTTGCCATATTGATTTTGCTCGCCAGTTTGGTATGTACATCGTAAAAATCATATAAATAATTTGGAAACCTTACCAAAGGAGGCTTACCAGGATTTAGTCTTTGGTCAGAGAAGGGGTGATCAGTCATATGAAGGGCGTCTGAAACAAACTTAATTCATTGAACTAGGCCAACAGACGGAAATACCTCTCTACCTGTTTTGCCGCAACTGTCTTTCATACTAGTTCATTTCATTTCTGAATGGTCTTGTAAACTCCCGTTATTCCAGTAATTGCTTTTTATGATCATATAACTCCAAAAACCGATGTTTCAAGTTACCATCTTGCAAATTTCACCTTATGTGTTTAGCTTTCCTTAGCCATTCAGAGATTATTTCATTTTTTTTATAGCAGTTTCAGTAAGACATTTTAAGAAATGTCTGAAAAAACATTTAACTAAAATAAGATTGAAGAAGCTGGACTCCTAAGTTAATTTTATTTTCAAAATGTTTTTTTATAAATTGTTGGCTGCAGTCTGCCATATCTTCCTTGCTTTTCCCAACATGTCTGCTTTTTGTGAGGGTGGGTGTTTAGGGTATTAAGTTAGTTAGGGTGAGTTGGTGGGTGGCATCTGTTATGGGTTTTTGGTGGTTTGGTTTGTGGTTAATGGGTATTGGACATGTTGGGGTTTCTTGTTCAATGAAAATCTGGCTGTTGATTTCTGTTTTTAAATGAAAATTGAGTTGCAATAAACAAATATTTTATTTTATCCAATTGTGTTTGTTGCTTTGCCTCAGTGAGTCGGAGGAATCACATCCTTTGGATGACAAGCGGTTTCTTGCTCATGATTTCCTCCTGGCTATAGCTCACTGAGGCAATTTTAATTTTGAATTTTTTATCTTTTTCTTGATATGTCTGTATATTGTTCAATTTTGAGTTCTTAGCCGAATATGTAAATAAATACATAAATCAATTCTTGTTGTGGTAATCATTATACACCGGTATCTTGCTGCAACAGGCAAAGAATTTCGTTGCGAATCGATTCTCGCAAAAGATTCTCGTAAATGATTTGCGGAATCAATGTTGATTCTCGTACACTTTAGGAATTTTTAACACATAGCGAATTAGATGTGCCGCAAAAAATCATTTTTGAGAAATCAAGACCGATTCTCGCTCTGCTCGAAATTCTACCCCTGCTGCATATTATTTTCAACACTGACTGGGGAGGGGATATGGGGAGGGGGAAGGGAAAGCAAAAGTGACAATGCATTTCAAAGCCTATATTTCCTTGCTAACTGCCATATGAAAACTGGTCAAGGATTATAAACAATATTGTCAAATTACATATTAGCCTAGAGTGCTGGCAAACGCTCCCCAGAAACTAATCGGTCTAGACATAAAAACATTTGTTTCATTCACTTTATGTTTTTTTAATGCAAAAGCTCCCACATGAAGTATAACTAGAACTTATTGCTGACCAGTTATTTTAAACAACTTCATTACTCTATCACCTATGTTCATGAACCACTTCCATAGTGCTACAGCGAACCAGGGAGGCACACACATGGTTTATCCCGTTATCCCTAAAACAAAGCGGATTGGTGTGTGTGAGGCTAGGAACCACCAGATCTAAAAGCTCCTGGTTCACATGAGGAAGGAAATTCCTACCACATCCTTCTATCACAGACTGTAGACACCTGCAGATATCACAAAGAAATTAAAAAACAAACAAAAAATGTTTGGGTAATATATGGTCAACAAATATAATAATCCATTCACATTAAAGAGAGATTTCACATAACAGGAGTACCTAAAAATTTGACTAGGGATGGCAAAAATTCTGATTTTTGTACTAATGTAAAGCTTTCTATCAAAAATATCCCCATGTGATAGGATTAAGCTGAGAATTATTTCTTTGGTACAAGAATTGTGAAATTTCTAATTAATATATGTTTTATATTGAAATTAAGCAAATCAAAATCACCCCTGTTTTCACTTTCAAGGCATCTCTGTAGAAAAATACAAAGTAAGAATTATATTGGGGTCTTATCTATAGGTTATCCCTACATATGACAATACATGGATGTCCCACAGACCTCAATATAAATCTAGACACCGAATGCCAGCGAAAAAGCCGTAACCATATTTTGCCGCAGTGCGTACTCATTGCAAGTGTGGTGTACCAATTTATTCATATATTCACTCATTTGCATAGAATGTACCATTTCCAGGCCAACAGGTCATGGTGCATGTGCATGCCTGTGCGAGTTTCGAATGGATGACCGTAATAAATATTTATAATTTTCAAAACATGGCTACGGTGGCTGCCTATTCTTGAATGCGGGCGTACGGCATCTAGCTTTATTAGTATCTATGGGATGGCTAATCGATAACCTCCTCCCCCAACTTTCCTTCATCAAAGAATTGAGATTTGGTTATCAACCAAAGTTATTTTTTCTCATACCCAGTTGAACTTTTAAGGCCCAGGAAGGAAATGTTTTTTTTGATGTTATTTACAAAAACGTCTCTTGCAAATGTGTGGAACCACATAATAACACACAGTCCTATTGGGCCAATTTATAGTATACAATTTTGCCTTCTACTCTCCATAAGGCTAGGACCAATTTAATTCAAAAATTGTTTGTTAATTAGATGTTTTTGCCGAAATCTTCCATGTGGGGAAGAAACAACGATGTGAAACAACGATTACAGACGTGGTCCTCACCTTTCCCATCACTGATAAGGGGACATTTAATAAATAAAAATAATGAACTACTTACATAAAATCAGTGCTATTTATACCTTTTACAAGAAACCTGGATGAATCATTTACTTTTAACCCAATAAACCTTATAATGCAACGAGCAAGAAGTGGAAGGGGAAGTAAGGGCAGTTGCTACTGAGAGGAATCGGGCCACCCGTTTTACAAGGGACAAAAACCGGATTTTAAAAAATTTGGATTTACGAACTACAATAGACATTAAATTGGAACAAGCACCTTTCAAGGGTAGGTGGGCTAAATCTGTAATTTTTTTATTTGAAGTTTCTCAAAACTTGCTGTATTCTTCTGAAAAGTAGGATTTAAATGTTGTGTTGAAATTTATCAGAAAGTAAAAAATTAAATTGCCTAATTACTCTTGGTGATGGATGATTACGTTGAGGGGTTTAAGTAAGCAAAACTGGCAGTTGCTATTTCTGCAATTTTACTCTTTCTACAAGATTCCCTAAAATTGAGCCAATGTGGATGGGGAACTCCCTAAGGTTATATACAAAAGGCAATTTAGGGCCCCCTATTTTCCGACCACCTATCACCAAAAATTGCTCACTTTTGCTGCTCAACTCTTTTACGTCACTTCCAAGACACAAAGTTTCACTTTAATGTCATCCAGAATCCCGAAACTGAAGAAACATGTGCATTTATTTCACAATTCATGGGATATCCAAATGAGCCTATTATAACTCAATGCCTCTTACATTTGCTCTCAAATCAATAAAAACGATGTCTTACCTAAAGAGAATGTTTTTGCAAAGATTTATCTCAACTTAAAAACTAAGCTTGTTCATAAGTCATGAGTTTATTACATCAAATTTGTACAAGCACATTTTTGCAACATTTGTGTCCAAGCTGATAAATCCAATTCACAAGCATCTTTTTGTTGAAAAGTCTTTACAAAGACCTAGTCACTGGTCACATGATTCCACCTTTTTTTAGCAAAACAAGCCGGTTTTGAATTTTTCAATTAAGATTTGGACTTCAAAGAACAAGCTGTCAGTGGCTTGTGAAACATGTTTGCAATGCACTTCAACTAATCAAATGTAAGGACCAATCAATATTATGCAGAGGCCAGGAGGGAGGGGAGAAGTGAGGGGGGGGATATATGGAAAAAACAAAAACACCATAATTTGAAATTAGACATTGAGGAAAAAAGAAGGGGGAACACAATATATTTAAGTGAGTGAATGCAAAAGGATTGGGAACATGATTTTTTGGTTCAAAAAGTCTGAATTCTCTCATTTCCCCCAGTGTTAAGGCTTGCAACAAGAGATTTTGAGGCACCAAAATATTGTCATAATAGTAAATTCAAGTAGATAAGAATCAATAGATTTCTTACTGATTTGCTACAGAAAGTCTTAAAAGTGAAAAAAAATATAAGGTGATTTTGATTTACCTTACATTTCAATGCAAAAAGCACGGATCATTTAGTATTTGATCCTATACGAAATAGAAATTGCAAAATTTTGTACCAAGAACATTTCTCAGCTTAATCCTTTCAGATGGGACTATTTTTGAAAAGAAAGCTTTACTAGGGACAAAAAATTTTTTGTTTTTTTTTTTTTTTCAAAGAACTTTTGATTTTGTTAGGGACACCTTATATGAAATCTCCGATTGCCCTTTAAATATTGTCAGAAAGGCAGTGCACTTCCAGAAGCTTGTCTTTTGACCAGGAATAATTACTTTCTGCACTGTAATCATATTTTAAGCTTGAGATGTGTCAATCCAATATCAGAAGAAAATTCTAAGGGCCACAGATTGAAATTTTTCTTTGTTGTGGGACAATAATGGTTGTGACACATTAAGGTATGTATGCCTGATAGAAAGGAATTGATGCAAGGATCCTAAAAATGATTGCTAATAATGTTGATATATTTAAAGGGCGATGACCCGATTTAAGTTATAAATTTGGCATCTTGATAGAAGGCTTCACCCCAAAGATCCAGTCTGTAAAGTTTTGCCGCGATTTTCAATCCGTTTTTATTCGAGAGCTAAAAACGTGATTTGGTGAGACAATAGAGTACAGATGAAGTTTTATATTGGTCGCCCAAAATGGGCAACATTTTCGCTCATAACATGTAAACCATCATTTATCTTAAGATTCTAGACTGGTATAGGAAAAAAATAATGCTTTCTTCGGATACCAAAATTTTGTTGCCCACTTCCGGTCAAGTCTGGGTCCCTGGGACAAGGTAATTAGCGATCGGGACCATGGCCTTAACCAGTTTAAAGAAAATCATTTATTAAAAGCCAACAGTCACCATTTTGGATTATCACTTGTAACTTTTCTTGAGTAATAAAAAACCTAAAATAAAATGAGTTGATTTATTATATTCTGAGGACAAAGTATAGCTTTATTGTTATTACCAAAATATCCTAAATATTACACTAATACAAAAATCAGAAATAAGGCACGCTATTGATAGTAGATTAGATGGATATGCACAAATAAAGCTAATTAGCTTCCTTATGCTTATATCAGGATTTTGCCTTTAATCTGAATCTGGATTGACACCATGGGGCGGCGCCAGGGGGGGGCGGACCCCCCCCCGCCCCCCTGAGATTTTCCAAATTTAGGAAAGAAAAAACAGGGTTTTTGTGCAAAAATTAGGTTTTACCAAAATAGTTCATTTTGTACTGTTTCGCCCCCCCATGAGGTGTTTCGCGCCACTCTTATGATTTTACCCTGGTTCCGCCCCTGCATTTACACCATCCTACTTGCAGCTGCATGCAAAATGCTAAAGCATAATACAGTGCATTCTAAACCCCGGTTGATCTGAGAGCTGAGCTTTAATAAAGTTATTATGAAGATGGAACTCATTTCCGGAGCTTTTAGCCAAGAATAATTGAACAGATTTAATGTTCATCTTTATTCACATTTGTGAGCTGAATATGCCGCGAATTTAAGCATGGATCACTAGTTAAATATTAAATTGCTAGGCCCAAATAAGTTGACAATTGATGTTGTCAGAAATTTGGACCACATTGTCGCAAAACACAGATTTCTATGGCAAAATACTTTCAATTTTGTTTTGATTATAACAAGCATCTAGAAAACAATATGCAATAAGTTAAACAGGAACAAAATTGTTAAAAGGGGCAGTAAGGCAGGTATTTGAAAAACCCCTGGTAATCAGAAACACACATCAACAACACAAATATGAAAAGGCGAGTGAGGGAATACAAAATGTACTATTATGTTTTTTTCAATTTATCGACAGTCCAACATTTTTGGAAGAAGTGGCATTCCTGAGGGCTCATAACAAAACTTTCAGAGCTTGGTCACAGAGTGGAACCAACTCTGAAATAATTAATAAAATATGTGTCTTTGATATTACAGAGTGCGCTGCTTACTTTAAGGTACCATGGAAAGTTCTATAATTAGTCACAATAATCATAGTTCATACAAATCCTGTATGGCTGGAGGTATTGATCAAGTCCAAAGGCCAGTCATTTGCCATCCCTCACATTGCTTTGTCAACTGACAACATCACTAGCGCGGAATGGAAATGAGTTACTGGCCTCTAATTCCGGGATGCGTAACTGACCAAAGTCTTGAAATGTATAAGGTACTTAGGTTTGTTTCAAAACCAACCATGATCAATCGCTAAGCAGTTAGGGTGTAGTGTAGAGCTTCATTCCGTTACTATTTGATGTCGTTGATCTAGGCAGTCTATTGGGTCGAGTTGACTTTTCTATTAGGTAGGTACGCACCAATACCAGATTAGAGGCCAGGTTAACCTCTTTTGCTAGCAACTAGAATTGTGTGATATCAAATCTTCCCTTGCATAGTACACTGGGCCAATAGATATTTTCCTGAACCAACATCAAAGTGATTCAGGTTATATAGATTTTGCATGGTGATAGTAGAAACATGAGTAAGAAATTTGCTGTGTACTTTTGGACAGGTTATGATATTAATGAGATCATTTGCATTTGAGTAAACCTCTGCAGGACCAAGTAAAAAGGGTGCACTATAAAAAAAAAAAAAAAAAAAAAAATTGGTACATAAGACCATTGTGTGTTAATAACTGTGGTCAACCACATTTGGAGCATTTTTGTTCATAAATCCAAAGGCAACATTTCTGGGCCTTAAATTTAACTGGGGTAAATGAGAAAAAGCAGGAATTTTTCTTCTGATCAATTTTGATGGAGTAAAGTGAGTGGACGAGATTTTTCATTGGGTCCCCACCTTTAATCAGATGGTTTAAATGCCTATGTAGAGCTTTTGCTTAGTGTCTTGCCTGAGAAATTCCAAATAAATTAAATACAATTGGTAGGAAAAGTTATCAAAACAAGGCCAAAACAAAGAGCACAGAAGGAAATGTTGGCACAGCCTTTAAAATTAAGTTTTACTTTCATGTTTTTATGTTTGTCATTTTCCCCGTCTTTTTTCAGGAAAAACAAATTTTGCCTACACAATTTCAGAAAAATTTTCCGTCTTGCTGCACTCTCCAGGAAAATATTTATCGGGCGAGCGTAGCGAGCAGAAATTTTTTGAAATTGTGTCGGCAATGGACAGTTTTGTTGGCAACACAGACTCAACACTGCCGGGCATTAAAATGGTTGGGGAAAGTCCCTGTCACAAATCCTCAAAATGGCAAGTATCTCATATTTCTTATCTCAGACCCGTGGCAATTATTATCGGTATGGCTCGTTTTCTTCAATAGACCAAACTTCAGTCTGGCCTGATCTGCTCTTTTAATAGCAAATTGGAAAATAGGAGCAAGTGCGTGATAACAACAGCTTATCACAAGAGGTCTAAAAGCGGTGCCATGCCAACGTACAATTCACTTTAAATGTTAACTTGGATATGAGTTCATATTTCAGGCCTGCCATGCTTTTTACCAAGCACTATTGTGGGCCTATACCCATTGGGAAATAAGTTCATTTGACGTAATTCACCATAGGGAGCCTCTAAGTCAGAATTTTGTTCTGGCTGATACGTAAAGATACTAATGAAGCACAGTTAAAGATGAAATTTTACCAATAAACCACAGTAAAAGAATGAATGAAATTTTTGCCCATTAAAGCACAGTAAAAGAATGAAATTTTGACCATAAAGCCTAGAGTAAAAGAATGGAAATTCTGGCCATTAAAGTTATCTGCTCAAGTGATATTGAGATGACACTATGTCCAGCCAACAATCAACTAGAACCACTTCATAGAAAATGATCAGCCTTATTCCAGAACTTTTTAACCCAGTAAATGTAACACACTTACTATAAATTTGTTGCAAACAAGCCTCTCGACGTGACTGTGAATGGATTATAAAAATTCACTGACACAGTTAATACAAAGTTTACACACTTAATAATGTTGTTATAACAAAAATAAATTCCATCTCAGCAAACAAACCACACCTTTTGTTCATGGCCCGTTTCACAATTATTGGCGCCACTTTTGTCAGCTGAGGGGTCAATTTGTTCAAAATGAGTTAAAAGTTGGTACTACTCATTCCTTCTGCCAAGGCTATAGTTTCATTAAAATACCTCTGGCTAGCGTATTATTCTCTCTCAAATAAAATTCAAGTTATTGGTTTAATTTTTGGTACTTTTGTTGAAAATCAATTCAAATTACAAATAATAAAATTATATACATGGCTTGTCCACATATGATAATGGGACATGGGGCAACAGAACGTAGACCCAGGCTTCATCTAGGAAAAAGGACAAATTTGAATAACATTTGGTTGTTATTTCACAGATATATGGCAAATTCAAGGTGTATCTCTTGTGACCAAAAATGGGAATTGACTACTATTTAATAGTTTACTTCACACTGAAAATAATCAATGAATGTCTCTGATAATTCAATGGTTTTTAAACCCTCTTGGTATCTAGGTAATAGGGGCAAATAATGCCAGCTGACAAGTGGAAAAACAGATAATGATATCAATGTTTGTAAAAGTTGGATTGTGGGACATATTACATGTGATTACGGAAAACTAATGAGTTGAATAAAAAAGTGTTTTCAACAAAAAGTGCTTGAAGATTTAACATTTTAAGCGTTCCTACAGCAACAGGAGAAACATTTCAAAACACTTTTATTGGGACTCAGTAGTTATGGCTAGTTTTAGGGGGGATTGACATTTCTTTCTTTGTGACGACATGCATAATTATGAGTAGTTGTTTAATCTGAAGAGAATTATGTTAATTACAGACAACTGAATTTTTTTTTTGACAAGTACCTTTTGACAAGTGCCCTAACAAGTTACATTTTGGGAATTAAAATGTTTGATCTGGCCTCTTGCTTCAAATTATGTTTAGAAGGCCCATGCATTAATGAGAGCAAGGCTAAAAGATAATGTGTATATGAACAAATTTAAAAATGACAAAATCGGTTCTGAAAATACATCAAACAACCTTTCATGACATTATAAAAAATAACCCATTATAATGTGAAAAAAAGCCAATCAAAACAAGTTAGTTGATGAGTTAGATAGGTAGTTTTATCCAAAACTCCAATTGTGAGGACGGAGTGGGTTGTGACAATTGGGTGTGAACGGACACATGTGAGTGGTTGGCATAATTTTAAAGAAAAATACAAAATTAAAAAAAAAAAAAAAAAAAAAAAACAAAATAACCTAATATGAAAAACTGAAAGTGGGGTACACTAGTGAATTTATCTTTTGAGCAATGAAAAGAAGTTGTTGGATTCTGTAGAAATGTCAAAAAAGTGAACGGAAACAACATTAAATGATGCCAGCCCTTAATATTTGTATGATCCTAATGTGTTAGGGGTACCCAGTTATTAAAGCTCTTCCAACTGTATTTCAAAAAATAATATTACAATTGGAATATTTCATTCTTGTTTAAACTCCAAATTCTCATTTAAAAAATGGTGGATGTGACAAAATAGGGGAAACGGACAATGAGTGCTCCGCATCAATTTTGCTGTAAAACAAAAAATTAGAGTGAGGCAATAACACAATATGTTTTATTCCAAATAATCTTAGGACATAATTATATATGAAATATCTTAGCTACAGGGAATAATTGATGGTTGTTTTAAGAACCCCTGATGAATGGAAAAATGGGTAAAAGTGAACGACAATGTCACATCCACATACTGAATTTGAGATACATAATCATACTTACCAAGAAGAAAAGCTATGTCCTAATTTTTATCTTAATACAATGTGGGTCTTATTCTCTAACAAAAAAATAAAAAATTTAAAATTTGCTAAATTGTCGATTTTTTTGTAGAACAACTTCTAGATCAAATAACATTACCTTAAGCCAGTGGACACCAGAAATGAGTCATTTTAGGCCCATTATGATATCACAGCAACCTAAACATGTGTCGGAAACACGGTGGTTAAGCTATGGGAGGTAGACGCCATAGGGAGGACTTGGTAAAACCCCAAATGATGCTCTGATCCATAAGTTTGAACATGCTAGGAAGAAAAAGCAAAAATTCAAAAAATTGCGCGTACCCCTAATCAGGCAAATGGGCCTCATACCATTACAATGAAACACAGAATTCATCAAACAAATATTTCTCATGCAATAAAAGAGTTGACTAAATATTGGGTATCTAGTGGGTGGAGAATGGGGGGGGGGGGGGGGGGTCGGGGTGTGGGGGGGGTGGGTCAGAAATCTTACATTTTGATGTCACAACTGATGGTTTAACATTCACAAAATGTGGACAAAACTTTAAAAATGTATATGTTATCCAGCAAAAATATTCTCCATTCCAAAACCATGGGGTTGGAGGTCAAATCCAGAGTGGATTGACCGTCAAGCCCACAAATGCAACCAGCCCTTTGGGAACTTTCGCCTCAATAGGGTCATGTGATCCAATTAAATCACATCTTAAACAGTAAAAACCTGTCTTTAAAGCTCATTTTAGCTCACAAAAAGCTAGAACTTAGTACTACGGGAAATTTGTGCATGATTATGAAATATCTGGTGTTCTTAAAACTTTTGGAACACCTTCTTCCCTAAGTACTGACCATGTGTTTAGTAATGTACAGTATAAGCCAAATTGAATGAGCATCATGAATTGATCAAAAAACACACTATGAATTATACCCAAGCTTGCATCAGGTTTCAAACCACTGCTTTTAAGCCCATGAAAGAATCTAGATGTCACATTCTGCTCACCATCTTGCTCTTTTAATTGTTGATAAAGCCTACCCCACTGTTGTTTGTGCAAACTGAAGGACTATTGGAGGGCCAAAGCACAAACACTTACCTCATCCAAGTCTCTAGATTTTTCCAGCCCAGCGGTTTCATGGAAAATCTGTTCTGCTGAGCCTCCTCCCTG